>JNCO01003441.1:0-16737 GCA_000785685.1 Uromyces viciae-fabae
CATCACAAGTGTGGGTTACACACGTTTGGAGACATAAGTGATAAAATCAACCAAGTAACCAGGACCATGGGACCAACCTGGTCATAAAAATGCATTTCCCCACCAGCCAAGCACACGGCCACACCAGAGTGGATAGTATTATTTTGCTGGTGAGGAAAAAAAATGACAACTTTTATTTTCTCTCAAAAACAGCAAGCATTTTTTTTTAAATACATTCATTTTATTTGTCACTAATAACTTAGATTTGCATTTCTTTTATTTTATTTCATCAAGAAAAAAGTGATCATTTTTATTTTAATTGATTTTTTATGTTCATGCATATGAATATAATGAAAAGTTCAATATTTTAAAAATGAATTGAGTAGAAAAGCATTAGTTTGTTTCAGTGTCATCCTCAATTTCCTTCTCAAATTAGTGTGACTTGCAAGACCATTCTTTTAAGCAGAGAAATTGTTCAATTTAGTTAGCATCCGAACTATAACATTGAGTTCCAATGACTGATTTAGCTTGAGAGAATATTCTCTCCAATGGAAGATTCTCTCCGATGGAGCACTAGTGGCTGGAATTTCTAGGGGTGATTTAGCCATCAGGGCTAATGAAGGGTAGATATGTTCACGAGATTGCCAATACTTGAGGATTTCCATACTTGGAGCCTCGTTTGTTTCACCAAGGTATTGACGAATTTCAGCTTCCAAATACAACTTGTCATGACGCTGATCATAGATATCCTCTTCAAAAACTGATTGACTTTTTACTGGTTTCTTATGCTGAGGGCCAGGCCTAGATGCAGGTACTTGAGACTGATCAAACACTTCAGCCTGTAGCTTAAATTCTGCAAGACACACAGTAGCAGAGAGATCAATTCCAAGTTTCTCTAAAAGAAAAAAATAATTTTTGTCCAGATAGTTTAACTTGGTGCAAGGATCAAGTATCTTTGCACAAAGTGGTGCTGGCCTCTCTAACACACTAATCAAATATTTTTTGATTTTTTCAATCATTTGTTTAGCTGGAAGCATGAGTTGAGAAGATTCAAAATTGATTTCAGCCTTGCAAATGTTCTTAAGAAGTGAGATGTATATAGGAATAGCAAAGTTAAGAGTTGGATTTGTAGACCAACATAGGATTTCAGTGACTTCATGGAGTGGTTTCAAAAAAACCATCATTTCTTCAGCCTTTTGCCACTCTATATCATTGAGACTGTACTTTGAAGTTTCAGATCTAGAGCAGTACATATTACAGGCATTGTTGAGTTTGATTTCCCTTTCAAGCATTAAGAAAGTTGAATTCCAGTGTGTTGTGACATCCAAGATCAACGACTTTGTTGAGGGAGGAGGGATAATTTGAGGGTTTTCCTCATTGTCTGAACTCATAGATTCAGCTGAAACCATTTTAATTGTAGATTGAAATGCTTCTTGGTGTTGTGGGGAGCCTCAAAAATAAGTTGAAAGCCCATGGATACAATTGACAATCGTTTTGAGGTTAAATGTACTGAAGCGATGGGGGGGATTGAGGATGGAGTCAATACTATTAGCATCAGGTGAAATTTCAAATTCAGTAGGATTATCAACTAATCCAAAAGCTGCAAGACCATCATGTGCCACAAGGTTTATCACATGAGCCATGTTGAAATTCTAACTGCCCACTTGAGCTGACTCCTTAAATCAAATTGTTGTAACTAGCTTTTTCCTCATTTCTGCTTAACCCCTGGCCATACAATGCCAGGGGTGTTCAACTGTGGGTATATAAACCTATAATATGAAATAAAATGATCATTGGTTCTTGTTCATTTCAAACCAGTTCAGAGACAAACAAGTCATCCAACTGCTCCAATCACTCTCACTTTTCCATTGACAGTGAGTTTTATTGTCACTGATCCATTGATCATTTTATATTATTTTCACTGATCCCTTGATCATCTCATATTCATTTCACTGATCCTTTGATCATCACATCATCAATCCAGATTTTCTTCAAGCCATGCATCCGAACTGGTGATGGGATGCTCGAAATTGACTGTCCAATATTTCTTCAGCTTTCCTAGAAAGTGTGCCATTATTTGAGGCATTATTGGCTGTGATACTGACTACAGAATGTGATATTTCAAGTTTTTTGAGCACATCAAAAAGAACAATTGCAAAATTTTTGCCTTTGTGAACACCGCTGGTTTTCTTTTGATCATCATGTTTGAAACTTGTGGATTTAAAGCTTCCAGAAGATGAACAAATCCTTCATTTTAGACAAATTTAATGGTTAAATCAGCTCAGGCAACCAGGTTTGCTAACATCCTTTTGAAGCTGTTAGGTTTAAGTTCAACCTAGATAAAACATGACAATATAAGTTTATATATATTCAATTGATGATTTTTTTGATAAAAAACTCAAAAAAAAACTTACTCTTGAGTGTGAGTCAACATGCCTGCGCATGAAGAGACTAGTAATCATTTGTTGATTCTGTTCTTTTTGGCTCAGATCATCTATCTTATGCATTTGGGTTAGATGGACAATCATACTTTTGGTAATTTTAGTTTTATCACGTCTCAGTTCTTTTTTGCATGGTTCACCATTTTTTCCAGGTAAAGTAAATTGAACTCTTAAATCATCGGCTAGTGTAACAAAATAGGTCCACACCCAGCTTTGGTTAAAAGACTGGGTTGGGGTAGTTGCTGGTGTCTGAGAATTATTTTTGGTGGCAGAAGACTCTGCCTCAGGTTGAGATGAGATGGTACAAGGGGTTGTGGCTGAATTCTGATTGGGAGGCATCGTGATTTGTAATTGTAGCTGAGTTGGTAGTGGTCCTGGAGAAGTTGAGCATATGATTTTTTTTTCCTGCCAGATAACCAGTTTGTTGAGTATACCCGTGAGTATACCCACATTTACTTGACCCCGTGGATACCCGCGGATACGCCGCGTGTCCGGCAGGGATTTTGTTGGGAACTCAAAATGGCCACCATGATGGTCGGGTATCCCCGTGGTTAATTGACCGAAACCGGCCGTACCCGCCCCGCGACCAATGGGTACCAGCCCTACTACACGCCACAAGTAGTATAGCTGGCCCACCATTGCTGATAAGGTTAGTTGAAACATCCCATCATCTAAATTCCTTCCTTCCTTGCTGCCACTAACTTATTTAATTATTATTTGATTGTTTGAAACAGCTTGACAAAGTAATCAAAATCATAACACGGTCCACAGCCCAAAGGAGGAATGTTGCACATGTTGTGGAGCTCTTAAAACTTGAAGGTGTAAACTCACTGATTGCCGGATATGGCATCTGCTGGAATATTAAATATGAAAGTCGGGAGAGAGCCATACTACCTAAAGAAGTAAGTATTGGGACCAAATTTCAATCCAATCTACAAATTAAAAAACTCGTTAAGATAAATCTTGATTTTATAAAATTTAAGGCAGTCAACTACATTCTGCGAGAGGACCAGGAAAATGCACAATCAAACCCGGGAAGAAAGTCAAGGAAGAATCAATCTTCTAAGAAATTGACCACAGGAGCTTTTGAAAACATCACTTATTTTCCACAAGATTGCAACAACATTGAGGAACTCAATATGGAACTAGGGTTAAGTTGATTCATTTTATTTTTGTACAAACAATGAAAAGAATTAAAGTCATTTTTTATTTCAGTTTTTTGTAGTGCTAACAAAGACCATGGAAGGAGCCGCACCCACTGGCTTGCTGGTTCTTCCAAAGTACTTGGATCTCAAGGAAGCCTACAGTACAAGATTGATGGCTCCAGCTCAACTGATTTGATGCATCCCATGTTCACCGCAATGCACAATCATGTTTGTTGGTACCTTGATGAAGCGATGGAGTGTGAAACCCTAATTCTATACACTCTACTCCATCCTTGCTTCCGACTGGAGATATTTGAACTTGGATTTGGTCGCAAAAGTCCTGAGTTTAAACAACACAAAAATTATCTGAGCAGGAGTTCAAAACTTACCAAAAAAAAACTCCCTCACCCTTTGGTTCAAGATTCACCACCCGATCAAGCAGATACTGATTCTGAAAGCAAGCCACAAGGTCTAATGGCATACCTTCACTCTTGCATTATCAAGAATCCATCTGACAAGTTTGGCTGTGGAGTAGAGAACTACTTACAAGCTAAACTTACATTTGCTGAATCTGACCTTACCAATCAAAACTATTGTCTCAAGTGGTGGAAGGTAATATTGATTCCATTTTGTTTTATTTCTCATCAAATGTGCACTGACCATAAGATTGATCTTTTTTGGTTGTTAGATAAACACAGGCATATATCCAGTCCTATCAATTAGGGCAATGGACTATTTGGCCGCATCAGCAAGTTCTTGTGCAGTCGAGCGTCTTTTCTCGGCTGCAGCTGATGTCTGCACCTCAAATCTTGGTCGTTTAGCATCCATCACATCCATCACAGTGACACAATGTGTCAATAGCTATTAGCATGATGTGGCTTTGGCAAGGTGTACCCATCACAGATTCTTTCTCCAAGGTGGCAGACGTCTTAGAGGCTCTTCATTTCTAACAATCCTACCATTATTTATTTTTCATTGTTTTTTTAATCTCGGTCTTTGCTTATTGATAGAAAAAAATTAAATAAAAAAAAAAAAACATGTAAAATAATGATAATTTATAAACATGAAGATTTGAAAGAGTATCAAGAAAACAAATATATAAATCAAAAAATAAATAAATAAAAAATTTGAGAGAAATACATCAAAAAATCCCAAATGAAAAATAGTGTGAATACACTGAAAAGGCTACGATATCGTTACGCTAAGGTTACTTTCTAGCGTATCTATACATTATTGGTTAGTGTGAATACACTGAAAAGGCTACGATATCGTTACGCTAAGGTTACTTTCTAGCGTATCTATACATTATTGGTTTGCTTCGTCCAATGATCCTTGAGAGGATAAGGAAATGGAATGGTCATATGAACCAGATAGCTCCTCAATTTCGGAAGTGGAGATATCAGCCATTGGTCTGTGTACAACAGGTGAGGGCAAGCACTGCATGTGGTCATTTGATTTACTAAGTCAAACGACCAGTTGCATCTTGTTTAATTGTTCTTTTGTTCAAAACAAGTTTTGAAGTCAGCTAGAGCATTCGCTCTAGAGATTCCTTTTGTGTGTGGCTACATGTTTCGCATTTGAAACAGAAGCGATGGGAATAATACAGAAGACTGTATTATCCAGTTTGCCGATTGGAGTTTGCAAAAGTGCAAAAAACGAGTGAGCGTAGGATAGATAAACGTTGAATCCATCAGATCCGCTGTTGAAAACTAACCTTAATAGTAACGCGCATTCGAACAGCTCAGCTTTCAATCTAATGATGTCTCCAGTCACACGAAAACTTTGGCAGAAAACATCCAAGATAGTATTGCTGGGAGCGATTGCATACCAATGCATTGGCTCCACCACGCTTTCTCACAACTCTACCTCTGTCCATCTGTTCCGTCGTTTCCTCGCACCAGATCCTTCAAAGCAAAGCTCAACTGGCTTAGGTGCCAATGGAGGTACCTATGATCCTTGTGGATACATGAACTTGACGGCCGAAACATGGCAGCAGCTTGGAATTGATGAGTATATCACCAATTATCCCAACGCCAAACAATTGACCATTCAGGTGAGGACTGTTGCCCCAGATGTCAATTATAATCAACGAATGTTGTATTATTCTAATATTAACAAGTCCTGCATCACTTACTGTTCAAGCAATTTGCTGCTGAGCTCAATGTACCTAACTTTTTCTGTGGAATCGGGTCGGAATGCTCAGCTGGTCAAGTTGAGTGCATTTCGAATTTGTTGATTCAAACTGACAAAGTCACACCATTTCATCTAAACGTAATCCATCACCTGTAGCTTTGCTCTCCTGCTACTGGTATAAACTGGATCATTCTATACGCGATCCAAGAATGGAACGCTTACATGAACAGTTTCTACTCGGCGATCGAGGACGCAATATCTACGATGAGAGGTCAGTAACCTTACACTACTTGAAGCATTCAGCCTTGACTCTGACAGTGTCCAACACCCACGTATTTTTTCTTGATTTTTCGAAACAATATAGACTGTTCTTCAGACATTGCAACCGACTTGTAAGCCCACAATTAAACAACCCAAAAGGATACTTTCTTTGCATAAGGATTTGAATCATTCTTTTTCTTCTCGAAATTCACCAATAGTATGCCCCGCTATGGTGCAATATCAGGTCTATATGGATGGTCCGTCGCCAGTGTTGTGGTTGGAGCTTTGGCAACTTTCTCAGCCCTTATCGTCCCGGCGGTCATGCCGGTAGATGCGATGCAAATGGTAGTCGATGCCGCTAAGGTTGGAACAGGAGCTGGATTATTAGGAGCCATTGAAATCCCTCAGTCTGGACACGTAGCAGCGACTCAAGCTATGCTGGAAGAAATGGGGAAGGCTAATAATGCTGCGGAACACGAGCGACCAGCAAATGTTTTCTACGACCGAAATCCTCACGACGAAGCGACCGTCGACAATTTCATCGATCAACGACGTGCTCATTCACCTTCAGCCCCTTCACCACACGGAGCCCCATCGGATAGCGATCATCAGGGCACTCACCTTCGTAGGCGAGCACTCCCAGCGAGCGAGAGACCAAAGACAAGGCATACCTCTGCGAATTCTTTTGTAAGTCAAACCCCTTCGATTAGAAGATTACGAGATCATTGATTTGTCCTCCCTTCCACGGCGTGTAGACTCGTTGGAGTCGTCTTACCACCCACTTGACCGTTCTACAAAATGAACTATTGGGTTTCGTATCTGCAACTGCCCAGATAGCTACGATGCAACCTCTTCTTGCGGAAGGTGGAATCGCCACTATCTTACAAGGTGGCTCATTCTTATACCAAAATCCAACACAACTGTATCTCGATAAAAATTACAAAGCTGTGGCGCAAATTACTGCATTATCCGATTTCTTTAGAGCTATTGTAAGAATATACATTTCCCTTTCATTATCATCCAAATTGATAACAAACTTATACAAATCACATCTTTTTAAACTCTATCTAGGGAATGTTTGTCACCATTGGAAGTGTGAGCATTGGCTATTCAATTCCCTTTTTTCACACTTGAATGGGATCCTGTTCTCATTCCAATTATATTTCGTCCAGGATGATTGCAAATTTGACGGTCCAAATGGTGCTAAAAACAATGCAGAAGATTTGTCTTATTGCAATGAACAAGGACTGTAAGTGCGGAATTTCTGTATTCTTCATCCACAAGTATAGAAAAGAAAGAGACAGAAGAGGTACCAAGAAGCACACGTGAATAATTCAAGCACACATAGAGTCACTTGACTAAACCAGGAGAAAAGATAGATAGATTGAAATTTTGGATCTAAAACTTGGTCATGTAGAATGATGAATATTATCCGTGCCGAAGGAGACAAAGCAGTGAATAAGATGGAGAATGCCAGATTACTCAAATCAAAGTACGGTTACACTGTTAAAGATCTCGCCACAATTGCTTGGAATTGTCAAAAGAAATACGGCGTTCAAAAGCTCGATGATTTGAAGTCAGTAATCAATTCTAATCTTACTCGTAGGAGGTGTTGACAAGAAAGAATCCTAAAAAAATTAATTGCCAACTATGTCCACATTTTCTAAAACATATTAAAACTTTTCTGCCCATGTCATGAAAGTTTTCCACCCCCCGTGACTCTCCAGTCGGACTGCTTGTTTTATATTCCTGTCTGTGATTGCACACTTCCGAGTGAGTCGTCTTTCTTCTTACTCATAATCATTCTTTATTTTGACTTTATCCATCATAACAAGCATATAAACTGATTATTTAAACTGATTCTTTCTCCCTTGTCAAAAATGCAGAAGTGGCACATTTGCGTAAGAAGAAAAAAGGCACCGTCAAAGCATGTCGAATTGGAGCTGGTTTGCCAATCTAAGCAGTAACCATTGTCAATTTTTACCTGTTTTCAATTTAGAAGCGAAGAATCGAGCAAAAACAACAACATCACTATTCTTGTAAACCGGTTAATAATCTCCCAATGTGAAATACTAAACTCTGACGTTTGGTCATCATCCAAAATCTCAAATCAACCAAATTCACATCGTCTTTTTTTAGTTTCTTTCCTACTGATCACCTTGTTCTGAACTTAATTTTTTCGATTCCTCAGAACCAAATCTTTTTTTCCTGTAGAAAATTATGATTCTCTTAGTTTTTGAAATTAAAATAAAATCCAAGTTTCTATCTTCCTTAAAGTGAATGGTTACTGCAGTAAATATCTGGGTAATCCAATATTAAAGTTGAACAATTTTTGTCCAAAAATCAAATCGTGCCCCACCCCCGCCCCTTAGCACTACCGTGTCCCCCGCCGAGTTTCGTCACGCTTAAGCAGAGGTTGCCCAGGTTGAAGGACTAGTAACCTTAACAGATTACTGTTGTCTCCCGTTGAACTGGGAGGTTCTTCGAGGCGCGCATCGGCACAAGCCGCGTGGGTTACCGGTGCTCGGAGGGTGAATTCTAATTACCACCCAGGGTGTTGCCAGCCTTCATCGCTCAACCAAGATACACATAGTGCACAATGCACAAGCTGAAGCGATATTGATACCCTAACCCAGTTCTCTTTGGGTATGGGAAACTCGCGGATGGTTTTTCACAGCGACCATCATTGAAGATTTCTCATGTGTATAAATAGTGTAATTAAGTAATTCAATACAAGAAAGCGTTGCCGAAGAGATGCGCGACACTTTCTCTGCAGAGAATTGAGCTCTTCGGTCTCCTCGCGCTGGTTAAATAATAATTGCGGTTGTCCTTATTGCTTGACACTCGCGAACTATATGAGCCTCTTCCCAGATGAGTACATTAAGTTAATAAGGACTCAGGAGAAGTTACCCAGCAACTTCCCAGATGAGTACATTAAGTTAATAAGGACTCAGGAGAAGGTGATGTGGATTAAAACTGAGGATGAGCAGAATCAAGAACCCTGCTGAATTGGTAGTCCAATTTCACATCGGTGAGTAGGAATAGTAGACAAGCACAAATTAAGTTGGACAAAGGCCCACAGTCGTCCTCATCACCGTTACTCTCTGCTTGACAGGATTGGGTCTCAACCATTAAGAGTGCAATAATCTATCTTTTCTCTTTGAGTCTGATTATTTGACACACAAGCTAACAATTATTAACAAACTTTAGAAACTCTCTAAAACAACTCAAATCGTAAAAAGAATACAAACTTCTATCAATAGAACATAAAGAGAGTGTTACTTATTTTCACTCACATCCATACATTCTCGGAAATAAGTGCTCCTTGCTTGGCGGCTTCCTTTTTCTCCTGGTCTAGCCAAAAAAAAAAAAAAATGTAAGTAACCTGAATGATCGGTGCTCTGCTTCGTGGTTAACCAAACCAATAACAATACGAGGACAAATGAGGACTGATTGGATCAATTATTTCTGATTTAATCATCTTCTCAGCGTGGCTATTTTTTTTTGTCTCGGAAACGACTGAAGCATGAGCTCCCCGGAGTATTGGAATCCGGTGAGTAAAATTAATTCATCTTTTAGTCAGATCCATTTGCGATGCTAGCTGGAAATCGTTATCAGGTAGTAAATCAGATGACTAATATAGTGTTTTGAATCTAGGAACATCCCGCCCATGAAGCTGCTAGGCGTTCTCTGGTCCGCAAAATTGACTGGCATGTACTTCCTGGTATGTGTTCGCTTGTCTTCAGCCTTATGAATCGACATGTTTATCTGCCGTAAGCTGATAGCATCAATACATATCAAATCTAACATTATTGATGAACTGGATGGGTGGTTTTGATTGAAAGGATTATCACTCTTATGGCTAGCCTGTTTCAGTAAGTCATTATTTTCTTGTCAATGATCTAAAGAAAAGATGAAAATTTTAGTCGAGTCATCGTTCCATCAATTTCGAAAAGTTAATATCATCTTGACTTGAAAAAAATTTCAGTTGATCGTACAAATGTTGGAAATGCTAAGGTGATTGATTAAATTGGATTAAAAGAAGATGAAATCTAGAAGTTGCAAATACATAACATATTCATTTCCAAATTTTAATTACATCTAAGGTTGGTGGAATGGGTGAATCACTGGGTTTACAGGGAGATCAATACAACATTGGTCTAGCGGTTTTGTGAGTAAATATTCACTATCATCGGGGAATTGGCTTGGCTGATAAAACTTGACTGTGACGATTAAATCAGTTATGTTACCTATGTCGCGTCCGAGTTACCCTCAAACTATATGCTCAGAAAGATTGGAGGAAAGGTACGCACAACTGTATCTTGAACTCGATGATATTATATGGCTTTTCTAAAATGTGTAACATCTAAAATAGATTTGGCTTCCTTTCTTGGTTGCTAGTTGGGGTGAGTTTTGCAAGTTGTTATTTGCCCTGTTATAAGTCCGCCTGATTGGCCCATCATTTGTGCATTTGTGACTAATGCCTTTTGCTTGTGATTTGATGAAGGAATCGTTACCATTTTTTCCGGTTTCATGACAAACTACGCTTCTCTTATCGTGATTCGTTTACTCTTGGGTTAGCTCTCATTTGCAACTCTCTCTGTCATGGCTTCGACTCTCCTTTTCTGCCCTGACCAAAAATTCACGCAATTCTATCACCTCAATTTCTTGTTTTCAAAATATTTAGGTTTGTTTGAAGGTGGCTTATTACCTGTTAGTACATACCAATTTGATATTTTGAATATTTGAGGTGACTCTTGCTAATTTATCTCATAATATTCAGGGAATGGTGAGTGACTAAATCCACATGAGAATGATCTTCAAAGTTTTTGTCTCTTGTCCGTTGACAGCTTTGCATTTCAACATGGAAGGTTTTTTATCTGTCAACAATGTACATGCGGAATGAGCTACAACTCAGAGTCGGAGTTTTTTTTGCGTTTGCGGCATTAAGTGGTGCATTTGGTGGCCTATTGGCATATGGGATTGAAATGATGCACGATGTTGCCGGTAAACAAGGTAAGCAAAAAAATAAAAAAAATTGATATTTCATTCCATCATTTACATATTTCTGATCAATTTTTTTGAACCCACAGGATGGCAGTAGGTTCTTTCTTCTGAGTTGGCGCTAGTTTAGGTCTCAGCTGACTTGAAACAACTCGCTCAGATGGGTATTCTTTCTGGAAGGAATAGGAACAGTTATGATTGCTCTTTTTGCTCTATATTACATGCCAGCGAGCCTGGAGAAAGCTTCTTTTTTAACCGCAGAGGAACGTACTTTTGCTGGTCAGTCAAGCATCAGTTTTTATGCTAGTAAACTACCAAGTCTCACTCTCATCTTCATTTTGCGTCGGTTGATTCACAGTGCAAAGGTTGAAACCTCATAACAGGCCTCAAGGAATAGCCGTTCTCGATATGCACACAGAACTCCCATCGGTAAGCCCCAAGCTGGAGTCTGATAATGAAGTAAGCTCCATGACACCAGAAGGGTCCGCAAATGACGAGCTGGAGAAGCAAATGGAAACTTTGAAAACACCAGCCAATGCAGCAATAATTTCTCCAGACATCGAGAAGTTCGAAAAGTATGAATTCATTAGAGGTTTGAAGGAACCTCAAGTCTGGTTCACGGGGATTGGCTATATGTCGCTTTGCGTTGGGTTGTACTCGTACAGTCTTTTCCTGTAAGTCTTCTATTATCATTAAATTGTCTTTTTTCTTGCGCCTTTCATGATTATTGGAACGACCGATGATTTATACTAACTGGATTTCATGACTTGTTTATTTCGCAACCTTAGACCAACAAGTTAGTGCTAGATCGGGGTACACATGCTTCGATGAATGAATACATATGCTCACACCTATTGCCTACTTGTGATTGAATAACCTTTAGTTGTCATGGGCATGGGCTACGAAGGAACGCAAGCACAGCTGTTCTCATCTTTTCCGTACCTCCCAGCTTCTGTTTTGGTGGTGATTGTAGCATTTATTGGCGATAGGATCCAACTCAGGGCGCCCATAGTAGTTGCGCTACTGCCTATAACTATTCTGGGATGTAAGTAAAGGTTTATGTTCAAGCAGGCTACTGTATGCTAACATTGATGCGTCAATAGACGTTCTTGCGCTCGTCGCCAAAACAAATACCATGCGCTATGCCTCAGTGTTTTTGATGGCTGCTGGAATATACCCATCAGTTCCGGCAATCCTTTGTATCTTGCCGAACAATACTGCTGGTCTTACGAAACGAAGCGTCGCTACTGCGTTGCAGTTGATGGTGAGTAGACTTGAGAAACGAACTCAGGAAAAAGGCGCCTTTATCTAGTTATCGAGACGCTAACGCATACGCATCTATTGATCTGACGTCGTGTTTAACTAGATTGCCAATTGCGCGGGTTTCATTGCTACCTTCATTTACACATCTGATCAAGCACCACAATTCAAAAAAGGGCATTCAATCGCCCTGGCATTTACATGCCTTGCCTGGTTAATGCTAGGATTAAATGCACTCTATTGCTTTCTGGAAAACAGAGCTAGAGCAGCAGGTCGTAGGGATTCAAATGTTACCAAATATCAATCATTGGTTGCCCAATCCAAAACAATCGCACCAATTGGAGATAGGGCACCTGATTTTAGGATGACAATATAGACTTTTTTTTTTCTTTAGGAAAAGCATTTATTAATTTAATCATAACTTTAATTTATATTTCAACACTTGTGAATAAGCTGGACTGTGACATCCATTTTAATTAGCTAGTTGTATTTTTGTTATAGTGATACTGACACTTAATCTGTAGTTGATTTTGTTTGGCTTGATTTTTGATTCGTGAAAACTGGATGTTTCTATTTTGAATCACATTCATCAAGCTCATCTTTGTGTGGCATAATAGTCCAGCTGAGGATCTCAAATAGAAATCCAGCAGCATTTGGCGTACACCAGGTTCCTTCTACTGAAAAACCTTACGAGGCAATTATGTATACAAATTGCTCCCTATAAACTACTTGCTGGCTTAAAAATAAAAATGTACGATATAAATATGAGAGAGCTTAGTGTACAAACATAACTGAGGAACGAAGGTGTGAGAGGATTTTTCAAGCCGATTGTTGAATAGATTTTTTGATTTGGCTTAATTCTCTTTCATCTTTGGAAAGTTTACCCCTCAATCTATCGATTTCCATCAAGATTTTCAGTTCTGACCAATTCAATTTTTTGAATTCTTTTTGAGCTATATCAAGGGTGAATTCACCCGATTCACCCTTGTTGCTAATTTGTTTAACGAAATGAGCAGGGAATCTATTTTTTAATGGGAGGGGGGTGGGTGGATGATTCAATAGTTTATTATAAAAAGCTTCAGTGGGTTCAGTGAAAACTATTTCATCATATTGCCATGAATGTATTGATGAATTAGCTGGCTTGGAAGAAGGAGATTCTTGCTGATTTGAGGTCAATTCTTGTGCAGTTTCAGCTTGATGGATGGAAGAATTGAGTTCAGACTGAACATTAGAACCTTCTGATTCTAACCAAACTGGAGGGATATCGAAGTTAGGATCATGAATCCAATCGTGTAATTTAAGACCATGTTGTAATTGAATAGGTTTTTCAGCCGATTCAGGAATGAAATGGATTTTGATATAAATAATGAATTCACCCCAACCAGTTTCACTTAATTCGAATGGTGGTTTGTCGATAATTCGTAATGGATTAGGATATGAATCGTGTAATTTAAAGCTAACTTTTTTGATAAAGTAAGACAAATCATCGCAACCACCAATTACATCTTCAGGGATAACTCTTTGTTTTAGGATGGGAGAATCAGGAGGAGGTGATGTCGCAGATCGAACAGCTACAGTCCAACGCATGTTGTGATCTGGATTCTCGATTCGTTCAGCGGCTGGGAGCACCGTAGCTACGCTGCCATAAACAATCGGTCTGTGAATCGCAAGACCCTAATGAGAATAATAAATTAGCCATTGATACATAAATTCCTTCATGGGAGGACTCAACTTTAATGCGTCGTTTGTCTGACATTTTCACGTTTTGGGCTGGTCATGCGTTGGTGTAACCTGAGCGCAGGGACTCCCGCAGTGGGGTTGAATCAAAAAATAAATAAATAAATAAATGAATGAATCTTAATACCACAGTTTAAATTATTCCAAATTTCCTTTTTTTCTTTTATATGCTAAATTGATTTCACATTGCGCACAATTCTGTAAATAGGATGTAGATACAAGATGCTACTGCTGGATTGAAGTAAATAGATTTACAATCTGTTCTTGTTGTGTGGTAACATAATTTGAAAAGAAAAGAAGAAAAGAATAGTAAAAGCAAAGAATAAAGGAAAATAATTGATGATTTTTATGTAAAAAAAAGAAAAATAAATAAACAATTAGATATTCTTCTGTTAAATGGGCTTGAAACTTGAAATATGAAGATTATAAATGAATGGGGTTCAAAGCAATTAGTCATCTGATTTGACAAAGGGTTAAAAAGACCTCTTCAATTTGAATTCAATGGGGCACCAAATCAAGATTGCCCCATAGTACTATTGTAAGTATTTTCTCCATATTTTCTATTGTTATGACCAGCATTGATATTTTAGTTTTGATTATTATGATTTTTTTTTACAACATCACTCCAAGATAGTTGATTAATTTGTTGATTAGTTGAATTTACCCAATTATGAATAGACTGATTAATGGATTTTTTTACAAAATAGGATGAAGAAGGATTTAGGTTAGATCTATAATCATTATTAAAGTAAGTTTGGTTTTTCTTCAAGTTTTCAATTTCTTCAGTTAACTTGTTAAGATTCTTATCACAATTCTTTTGAAATATTTTATTCTTTTGCTGAATTTTATAAAAAAAATATTAGGGTGTATCAATTATGTCCAAATCCACAATTACATAATTGACTGGTTTCAACAAATCCACACTTTTCAAATCGTATCAATTATGTCCAAATCCACAATTACATAATTGACTGGTTTCAACGAATCCACACTTTTCAAATCCGTTGATAAAAAACCCAAATCCTTAATTTTTTCCCATCAGGATGTGTCAAGTATTGAGATAAAAAATAACATTTTTGCAAATTTTCATAACCCAAATTACATCTTAAGGGGCTCCAAAAAATCAGGCCAGCCATTACTCTTCCACAATTCACCCATCCTTTTTTTTAAAGAACAAATCATCCATTTCCACTTCCAAATAAATGCAAATTTTCATAACCCAAATTACATCTTAAGGGGCTCCAAAAAATCAGCCCAGCCATTACTCTTCCACAATTCACCCATCCTTTTTTTTAAAGAACAAATCATCCATTTCCACTTCCAAATAAATCCTTTACTTTAATGGAACCCAAAAAAAATCCCCATCTAAAAAACTCATCCAAAAAAAGGCCATCAAGAAAAAAACAACAACTAAAACAAGTTCTCCCTCCAAAAAAAAAAAAAATCACCCAAGAAAAAAAAACTCAAAACTCTTCAGATGACAACACTTGTAACAAGAAAACAAGAACTACTACTTTTCACTTGAAGAGAGAAGACTATCTTGTTGAAGAATTGTATTTTGGCCTTAGTATTTGGATTAGATATATGGCTAGGAATAAAGGTTTCACCAGAGACATTAATGTTTGCCTTTATTCTGCTTTCTCTTTGAAGTTTAGCTTTCTAGTTTTTTGTTTGATTTCTCTAATAGATCCAGAAGATAAGTTATGTTGTGGACTAGATTCTCTCTTGTTAGATAAAGATATTTGATGATGCTGTTGATTCTGATAATGAGCACATCTTCAATGTATGTTACAGATTATCAGAGGCAATGAAAAAATATCTAGAGTTGGAGAATCATTTCTAATTTGCATTGAAGAATCAGCTAGTTTTGGAGTAGAAACAACATATTTTTCAAGGCTGAAAGCGGAAAGGACAAGTCTTTTTGTTACAATCTTCTAAAAATTAAAAAAAAAATAAAAATAAAAAGTAAGAAGAAAAGAAAAAATCAGTTGTGGAGCAGCTGAGTTTGGACAAGATTTAAAAAAAACAAAAAATAAAAAAATACTCACCTTGGATACCTCAATCTGCTGGCCTCCCTCCTAAAAAAGTAAAATCAGAGAGATAATTTGAAAAAACAAAAAAAAAACTTAATATTTTTAAAAATGAAATAAAAGCTCAAGATTTTCTTTTAAAAAAAAAAGAAATACTCACCTTGGGTAGCTCAACATGTTGGCCTTCCCCTAAAAAAAATATAATCCACATTAATGGGGTTAATTTAAAAAAAAAAAAAACTTAAGATTTAAAAAAAAAAAAGTTCAAGATTTTTTTTGAATAAAAATTAAAAACTCACTTTGGGTAGCTCAACCTGCAGGCATCCCCCCTAAAAAAAATTAACATCATACATGAGTTTTTTTTATTTTGGAAAAAGAAAAAAATTATTTGAAATTTTTTTTTTTTTTCTTTTGAAAAAAAAAATTTTTTTTTGAAAAAAAAAAAAAAAATCACCTTGGTTCAGTCAGAGGTGAGGGGGGCGCGCCACTGGCATCCCCCCTGGTCAATTGGTTCATGCCTGGACCAATTGATCGGCCAGATCGGGTCGATTGTTTGCTTCCGACCCATCAATCAGTCCTGAGTTTGTTTGTCAATTGATTGATTGATTGATTGGTGGGTGGGTGGGTTGAGAGGTGAAGGGGGGAGGCTAGGAGGGGTTGGAGATTTCAAGATGTTTAGAAACCATCTAGAAAAAAGTAAAATATATAAAAAAAGGATATAAAAAAAAAAAAAGAATAATAAAAAAA
>KN361783.1:4753-16730 GCA_000785685.1 Uromyces viciae-fabae
ACTTTTTTTTTTTTTCTCTTTTTTTTTTTTTTGCTATTTTTTTTCTGCTTTTTTTTTGCTTTTGCTTTTGATTTTTTTTTCTTTTTTTTTTTTTGGTGGGAATGTGGGGCACGGTTTTTTTTAGGCTGTATAAGTTTTTTTTAGTTTGGTTTTATGGTGTGGTGGGGTTCTTTATCAAAAAAACTCTAAATTAGAAAGTTGAAAAATATATCTACTTACATTGTCATTGGTGCAGTGTTCAATTGATGCACCATGAGTATCTTCCCACACCCACATGAAGGTCAGAGGTTCAATTCCCTCATGAATCACTCAGAATTAAGCTAGTTTCAAAAAATTTCTTTTAAAATTTGACCCAATCAACTGATTTTGTGTTCCGCTAAAGTTCAAAAAATTGTCTAGGTCAAGTATAGCTTAAAACTGGTGTAGCTTTAGTGTAGCTTAAAAATGATGTAGCTGTAGTGTAATAGAAATTCTCTTATAGCGTAGCTTAAAATCTCTTTTAGTGTAGCGTAGCTGATACTACACTACTTCATCTCTGAAAATTTGTAACTTGTAAAAAATTTATGCTACAGAGGAGCGTAGTGGGAAGAATCTTGCTGCTAAAGCTACAGAGTATCTAAACAAAAAAAAATCCACTAAGCTACACAGTAGCATAGTGGGAATAAAATTACGCTAAAGCTACACAATATTTCTAAACAAAACCAAGTACTGCGCTACATGTTGCTGGAAAAATAGTGTAGTGTAGCATAGCCGCCCACCGTTGTTGATGGTCTAAACTTATCACATTTGAACAGGAGGGTAGATTGAGGGACACATTTGGTAAGGAGTTGTCAGTTGTTGGGGAGTTGACAGCCAGGGATGCAAAAATGGAAAGCAGATTGAGGTCAGATATGTCAGGCAAAGGTCAATGGTTGATTCCAGAGGTTCACTTTGCTGATTGGGGGGATCTGTATTGGGGTATTCGACTGACTTTTGAAGGAGAATTTGATGAGGATTAATTTTGGAGGTTGTTGGAGGGGAGGGGGGGATATCAAGGGATATATTTCTGAGGGATATAGGTGTGCGTGGGGGATAGTGAAATGTTAAATTTTAAACACTTGGGGTTATAGAGGTCATAAATCTTCCTGATTTATGTCCTATGTGAACCATCCTAATATTTGCACCACTCTTTAACTTAAATTCTTAAATTTTGACATTTGGCGAGGGAACAACCCAATCTGTGTTTCCACCTTTTCCTGTTGTGCACCAGATTTTTGTTTTTTTGTTTTTTCTTTTTGAACTTTAAGCAAGCACAAATTATCTCCAAGGTATCCTGAGCCTTCACAAAAACTCAAAAGAATTAGTTTGAAACAAAAATATTTTGATGAGTGGCCCTTGAATAGATACAATAAAAGGGAGTTCCAACTTTTTTTTTTTTTAAGAAAACAATTGACCTACCCTCCCTGTGAGCCGTGCATAAAATCATAATTTTAATATAAAAAAAATACTGCATGTGAGCTGGTTGGCTTCAATTTTTTTATGAAATATCATGTAGCTAAAGGTTCAGACAGTTGGGGCAGAAGAGGTATCTTTCAAAATTATTTTCTGTAGTAACCAGATGCAGACACAATATTGTGCCAAGTATCAATTTCTTGATTTTGTGCACCACCTTCACTTCAGGGAGGGTAATTAATTTTCTTTTTTTTTTTACCATGAATAATATTTTTTTTTTTTTCTTAAGTTCAGGAGCCCACAATGAAATCTTGGGATGTTCCACACCTCAAAGTATTCTTTTAAAACACTTTCTCTTCAAAAAAAAAAGTCATTTTGTACTTCTTTTTTCTTGAAATATATCAAATTAATTCAATTAAGCCCGAATCGGACAAAGTGGACACCCCTGATACTTGTATGCGGATGGTTTAACTTGTCTTATAGACAGATCAAATATCTGAACTGCGAAAATGAACCCTCCAGGGAATCCAAGCAAAAAGATTAAAACCAACACTCATCATCCAACTCAAAGCTCAAGCAATCGTACAGAAGTTGAGCAACATGCAGTCGAAGAATCGATCACCAACCAACTCAAGAATCGCATGTTGGTTTCAGGTGAATGGTTGAGGTAAAGCTCTGTAATTTCGAAGATGCAGCGTCCAACAAAAGTCTTATTAAAATGTATCAAAAAAGTTAGAAGCATTGGCAGAATATCGTCTCAGTTGCTAATTCTTCCGTCGACTGCATAGATTACAGAAGTTACTAATATCTAAACTGAAAGGATCCGAATGGGAAGAATATCTGCGATGTGAAGCAGAAAGTAAGTAAACTCCTTATTCACTACTATCCATGTGATCTTTTCTGGTTGTTAGTCCTGCTTCATCTGAATCAAAATTTTCTCACGTTTGAAAAATATTGACTGTAATTGTTAATGAATCTAATTTGATCTGCTCAATTTGATTGGATAGCTCGCGCATTGGAGCAAGACGCACCAAATTTATTGAAATTAGTAAATCATTTGAGGCCTATTGCTCAAAGTTGAGTATCTGCTGTCCTATATACTCAACGCACCATACTGTGATTAATCCCAATCAATTATTTGCGTTTTATCGAGCAGATACAATACCAGTGGATATTAAAGATGAAATTTCAGATCTAATCATGCAATTTATTAAGGGTAACATAGTCGAAGAAGACGATGACATGGAAGAAGGAACCTAGTTTTGAGATTTGTGAGGCTTAAGGCAAATAAGTTTTTGCGTCGTTTTTTATAAAGATGTTTTTTTGATTTTTATTATTATTGACACGATGGGATGAAAGCGATTCAGAAAAATTGATGATATTATGTGGTGTATCTGATTGAGATTCTGATGCAAGGATCAATCCAAACCTGTGTGTCGATAAGGCTATCAGGAACATTAGATATGAAAAAACGCCATCAAGACACGAGAGATTGTGCTACACGCATGTCGTTGTTTCATCATCACGAGCCAATCGCTCAATCAGTGGTAATTAATCCCCACAAGTAGTCTGGGTTCGCTGTATCTGTCAGAATTTTTCGCTTTTTTCTTATCAATAATTTAATAACTTTATTTTATTTTAATTGATGTAAAAGTAAATGTATTTTTGTTTAATAATACTACAACAATAATCTTTGACTAGATAAAGACAATTATAGACTCGATAAGGAAAATTCAATGATACCAAAAATTCTTTTGATTAAATATATTTTAACTTTGATTTTTTTATTTTACTATCTAGGTTGTTTTATTTGCTTCCATCTTGTTTTCCTAATAGCTTATGTTATATTTGGTTTCTCCGCTTTTTCCAAAACTTTGATACATGTTAATACTTGTTTTCTACTAACTTTTTATCTGGTAATTTCTCTAAATTCTATTTTTTCTTGTTTTCCTGATGACCCTCATATTTCTTTCCCTCCTTTTTTTATTTTGATTTTGATTTTTTATTATATATTTTTTTCTTGTTATTTTTTGCTGATATTTTCTCCTTAACTCCATGACAGTATCCCCTATAGTCTCACTCCCTGTAGCGGTAAAAGGGTGATTTCACATTAGCCACCTCCTTTGCTAGGGTATGTGTTTTATTTTAGTGTTGTTTCAGTTAGAACACACGCTTACCATTGTGATCTTTGACATCATTTATTCTATAACTCTCACCCTGGTGACTTTGAATGGAACTTATTTTGCTTCATTTCATTGTATCAGCTCACATGCTTCCAAAAGTTCTCAAATACTTCTTGTACCAAATTTCACGAAGTTTTTTCCAAATTTAAGCAAAGTTTTTTGTGCAAGATTTTCAAAAGAAATTTGCAATTAGTGCAACAGTGCACACCCTGGTCACTTTTTCAATTGTGTGGCCCGCAGCAAGACAAATTAATAGCCAATTTTGTGGAATAAGGATAATCACTATCATTTATTTCACATAAGGTAAAGACATTTGATTTTATTTTTATACTTCTTATATTCATTAACAATAAAGAAATAAATAGTTATACTTTTGCGATTCTTTATTTCGCATAATTTACCAATAGGATCTTTATAGGTTGAAAGCTGAGCTTATCAATGACCAAACCATCAAAATCATAATCCAACTTGAGTTCAAGAGTGACTACCCATCTTCCATTGACATCCAAGACACGAGATGCCGAAGCTCCTGGGGAGATTGATACCATCCTTCTCTTTTGATCACTTGACACAATACACAATAATATCTTTACCTTCATGAAAAACACAGAAACAAATCTTGAGGCCTTCAAAAGGGAAACATACGAAGCCATTCACAGACCAATTTTCTGTGGAGGAGTTTCTCAGCTTGGCATTTCAATCAACTATCAATTTTCCAACCTCTACCAATCAATATTTCTTTAAAAACAACTTACATCATCAACTTCACATCTTCAACAATACTAAAATTAGATTAGATATTGTAACTAGATCAATTCAACAAGTTGTGTTAAAATTTCATCATTCCAACTCATCAATTTTAATTTTTTTTTTTTTTAACATCTCTTTTATTTGAATTTTATTTTATTAATCAAACTCTTTGAGTATTCATACCCGCGTAAAAATTTGAGTAAAATCATGTACATCAATTTAATCAAACTCAAGTAGCCACAAGAGCCAGAAGGCACTAGTTTAACTTTAGGTCATTATGTTTCTATAGTTTTCTGTCTAAGTTGTATAAATCTATGAGGTAAAAAAGTTCGGAAAATTCTTGGGGCCTGTGAGCTTAGAACTTAATTTATCTGTCTTTTGTTTTCTAGAAATTAAATGAAACAATGACTAGAAATTCTATAAATTGTCTAGCTTAAATTTAATGTACTTGTGTTTGACTTTCTCAATCTTCTTTAATTAAAACTAACCACATCAAACTCTTATTGTTACAGGGGTTTCAGCTGTTTTTCATCTCTATTTAAACTCCATATTTCTAGA
Source organism: Uromyces viciae-fabae (assembly GCA_000785685.1). Lineage (NCBI taxonomy): Eukaryota > Fungi > Basidiomycota > Pucciniomycetes > Pucciniales > Pucciniaceae > Uromyces > Uromyces viciae-fabae. The sequence continues at coordinate 9,676 of KN361783.1, forward strand.
GCTGATTTAAAGTATTGGTTCTTCCTCTCAAAATCCAGTCCTCAAGTTATCTTGTGCCCACTTGATCAACTAACTTCAGCCCTCAGTCTACAGTCCTAAACTCAAAAATTCAAGGACAAAACTCTCCCTGGATCTATGTCCAATCTAATCATCATCAATGAATTAAAACACCAATTAACCAAAACTTACAATGCTAACACATTCAATAAAAATTCAAAAAACAAGCAAACTTTTGGCTCAAAATCCATGAATAATGCAATGCAATATCAATGAACATACTCCTCCTCTTTAAAACAAAAAATTAAATTTTAATAATTGAAAATATTGTGTGAATTCAGGTTATTGGAAGGGTCAGTATTGAAAACTTGTTGGAAATTAATCAAGTGGATGTCTTCAAGTCCCTACCTGGCCTGATAATTCTGGAAATAAAGGGAATACTTCTGCAAAAATCAGGAACATACAGTTAGGGGCAGATCCCGATGGAGATTTATTAGTTGACTCAGGCGCTTCCACATATGGGAGTGAAGACTCTCCCTTCTTCATGTTATAAAATATGTTAAATTTGCCTGTAGATGTCCTCATGGTAACTCAAAAAACTCATCTCCAATCAACTGGAATGGGTATTCTGAAGATTCAAATTCCAATTGGAACAATTATAGCCAAAATTCTTTTTTATCATCCATCAATTCCCAATTTTGTTCTTTCAATTGAAAGAGGACTTAGACCTATTTTTAATAAACAATCCACCGTGTATTGTATAGAAAAATCATGTAAGCTGTTGCATGGCATCAATAACTTGGGCATGCAAATTAAAAGGTGGAAATAAATTTTTTGAAATACATTTTTGATCCAAATGACTTTGAATCTATGGAAAGTTTTTTTTGCAAATAATGTGTTGTTTTGAAAGGAAAAAAGTCATTGATTTTTGACTAAAAAATCCATTCCCAGAAGAAAGTTTTTTTTGCAAATAATGTGTTGTTTTGAAAGGAAAAAAGTCATTGATTTTTGACTAAAAAATCCATTCCCAGAAATTAAATCCTTGATCTTATTCTTTACAGTTTCCTGGGCCTGTTTGATACATACATAAATTGAAATAAGCTCTTGGTGACACTGCAAGTTAATTTTTTCATTTATATTACTTGGGTAAATCCTTTATCACTTAACTCTTAAGTGACAAAACATCTGACAACTTGGTTTGAAATGATGAATAATAGATTGTATAAGTATCCCAAATATCTTTGGTGTATTACCAGGTGAGAATTCATGTCTCCAAATTATCCAATCTACTCAAATAGTTGCTTTAAAGCCTACATATGCTCACTTTCACCTTCCTAAAAATCTTTTAACATACTTGCAAGATACTCTGCATATGGGGTTACACTAAACCCAATCTTTAACTAAGAATCATCTTGTTGGTTGGTCAGATGCTGATTATGAAATTTCAAAAGTTTCAAAAATGTATCATTTGGGGGTTCTAATTACTCTTTTTTATATTACAATCTGTTGGTCTTTCAAAAAAAAAAAAAACTTTTTTTGCTAAAAATACCAGTATGACTGAGTTTTTTGCTGTTAATTTTTGCGGAAAAAATATTTGGTGGTTATAAAATCTACTTCTTGGCTGCTATGTTAAAATAAATCAACTTATCATTCATAATGACCATTCTGAAGCACTGTTTTACTCACTTTAAGGCATCAGCAACAGAAAATCTTGGAAGATTCAAATGAAAGATCAATAATGTAAAATTTATCACAACCAAAAGTTTAATTGCATGTAAGTTGATTTTTCTCTCTATTTTGAAAAATACAATAAAATCATAAAAAAAGGAATAGAAATGAGTTTTTATCTTTACTTAAAAGTTGAAAATAGATATCAAATAATATTTATGATATTTATAGTTTTATAAGAAGATTTGATAATTTTTAAGATAATTTTAGCGCCACAAAAAAAATTGTGTTGCTTGTTAGAAAGCAACATCAAGGATCTTGAGCCAAGAATATGTCCAAGCTCAGGACAACCTCTGTTGCATCTCCACTGCAAAGTCACTGTGCACAAAAATTTGCTCAAAAAAGGGAGGAGATGAACCAGAGCCTCCTTGATGTCTCTTGCTAGCAAGTGACACCCAAGCAATCATGGTATAGTAATAAAATAAAAATTGATAATAATTTTTTTTTTATTGATTTGATTTAAATGATGATTATAATAATAAAATAATTGAAAGTTAATATGGAAATGATTTTAATAAGCAAATAATTTTTATTAATGTTTAAATAATTTTCATGGATTTTAATTTCCTTTTGCATTGATTTGATTATTTTTATCATTTTTATTCATTTTTATTTTTATTTTTATAATTCTTTTTATTTTTTTGTACAAAAATGAATCATATTATCATTTTTATAAAACAGAGAGGCAGTCATTGACAACATTTGATGTCATGAATTGTTTTGAATCATTTCTGGTCAATTGTGTCATGATTGACTTTCAAGTTTTTTATTTTTAATTCATTTTTGATTTTAAAATTAAAACTTATAATTTTTATTTCTTTCATTTGATTCACTTTACATAAAGACTTTTTTATTTCCTTGTTATCTGAGGCTTTTTTAAAGGCAATTTTAATTTAATTTGTATTTTTAATTTTAAACAAAAAATAATATTTTGTTAATTTTTATTTTTATTCATTGTTTCTTTTTTCTTATGTTAAAAAGAATAAAACATTGGTTCTGCTTGCTTCTATCTATAAGCGCCAATTTTCTCTTTCCTCAGAAAGGATTAATTACAAAATTTTGACAAATATGTGAAAGATTTGGTTGCAAGAAATTTTACTCAATCTTTTGCAAGTTAGCACAGCTGACATGTTAGCGGATAAGCTAACAAAAGCCCAGGGTCCTAATAAGCTGTTGATTTTAATTTTTCAATTGAGGCTTACTTTCAGTGAGTTAAGGAGGAGAATCAGAACTCATTGTCTGTTCTGTGTTATCAATTTGTCCTCTTTCAAATCAAGGAGTTTCATCAATAAGTTGTTTTTCTTCTTCAAATATATTCAATCATCATTTCTCAGAGCCCATCCACAAAAAAATACCTACCACAATAATATCACTCAAATGCTTCCATACCCTTACTGAATTGGCACCAGCAATACAATGAACAGCTCAGTCGGACCTGAATTGTGCTTGGTACACTACTGGAGGAATAAATGGTAACCTAGCATTACTAGAATGTTTTTATTTTCTTCTTATCATTCTTCTTTTTAGGTTTTGATCAGCCAAATGTGATCCTGTGCCCATTGGGAGTTTTGTTTTCACAAAAATAATAAGAAAGCTTTTTTTGACCTCTTTGTTAAAACTGGAAAAATTTACTTTGATCTTATCCAACCAAGAATTATTTTGATTTTTTTAAAATACACATCTTGCGAATTCTATCAGTATTCAGTGTGATGGCCCTTTTTTATGTTATTTTTTTGTGGTTTTTCCTTTATTTTCGAGTTTTATCATAGATGATCTTCTTAATGTGAAGAATTTATTGAAACTCAGAATTAAAAGGTGCTAGCTTTTTTAATGACCTGCTATGTCAGAATACGAGGTTTACAACCTGTTGAGTATTTAAGACTAGAGCACACCTTTTAATGACCTTCTATTTCAGAATACAAGGTTTACAACCTGTTGAGTATTTAAGACTAGAGCACACCTGAGTGACGCGTCCAAGGGTTGTTGGTTTATTGAGTTGTTTTGAACACTGAGAGGAAGCAAAAGTAAATATGATAATGAAATTTGAATGAAAGGATGAGGAAAATGGAAAGGAAAATACAACATGACAATTATCCCACCTTTTAATGACCTGCTATGTCAGAATACGAGGTTTACAACCTGTTGAGTATTTAATACTAGAGCACACCTTTTGACGATTACAAATATGAATGATGGATGAGTAAACTGAGACAAAAGAAATTAATGAAGAACAAAATCACACCTGAGTGACGCATCAAAGGGTTTTTGGCTTATTGAGTTGTTTTGAACAACAAGATGAAGCAAAAGTAAATATGATAATTAAATTTGAATAAAGAAAAAGAGACTACAACGTGCCACGCGGGTTTGTAGTTAAGTTGATTCTTGATTAGGTTTCAAACCTTGATTATCATGTCTTCCGCAGCATTCAGCTCAATGAGAAAAACCTATCTTGATGCGCTACTTCAGTCAATACCCCCCCTTGTTCATTGCCGGTGGATGTGAAGGTCCTTGACAATTTTCTGGTGTTTCTGATTTCCTAGTGCCTTAGTGCACATGTCCTCTTTCATTTGAGTTGTTGGAATGTAATCAAGTTTAAATTTACCTGTTTCATAGATTTCTCACAGCCAGTGGTAGATAACGTCGATGTGTTTAGTACGTTGCTGATAGATGGGATTTTTAGCGAGAGAAATGGCGCTTTGATTGTCAACAAAGAGATTTGAGGTAAGAGTTGTAGTATGTTTTAAGGAATCAAATAATGGATGAAACCAGACAGTTTCTTGAACCCCTTCATATAGCGCACGGTATTCCGCCTCAGTAGTTGAGGTTGAGACGGTTGGTTGCTTCTTTGAACGCCACAAGATCACATTTCCCCCAAAGATAGCAATATACCCCGAGTATGATTGGCGGTCATTGGTGCAGTTTGCGAAGTCTGAGTCGGTGCAGATTTCAAGCTGGCTGGTATTGCACTTGCCATTTAACAAGATGCCATAGCCTGTAGAGCCAGATAGATATTGAAGAAGATAGATCACCGCTTTCCAATGGAGTGCACCAGGTTTCTCCAGATGTTGAGAGAGTTGAGAAACCGTGAAGGAAATGTCGGGTCGAGTTGAGACAGCTAGGTAGTTGAGAAGCCCAATGGCTTTGTGGTAGTTGATGTTTTACTTGAGAAAAGCTTGGTGGTCTTCAGCGCTTGCTTTAGCTAGTCGCGTGTTTGCCACCATTAGAGTAGAGACTGTTCTGCAGTTGAGAAGTTTATATTCTTTTAAGATGCTCTTTGTGTAAGTGTCTTGGCAGAAATAACGATTGATTGGATGGACAGCTGATATTGATTCCCAGAAGATGTTTGGCTTCACCTAGATCTTCCATGGTGAACAACTGAGAGATTATTTGCTTGAAGTGTGCGACATCATGGCTGATAATCATCATATCGTCCAGGCAAACATGTACAAAACATTTCCACCCAGCATTCTGAGAGATAAACAGACAGGGATCAGATGGTGATGATTTGAAACCAATCGTCTTGAAGAATGCTTTGAGAGCGGCATACCAGACTCGAGGAGCTTGCTTGAGTCCGTAGATGGCTTTCTTCAACAGAAGACAGTGATCTTGAGGAACAAATAACCCAGGAGGAGGCATTAAATATACGGTTTCATTTAGATCACCATTTAAGAAGGCTTTTTTAGCATCCATTTGGTGGATGTCATACTTCTTGGACAATCCAATGACAAGAGCTATCCTCAGACTAGCGTATTGGCCGGTAGGTGCATAGGTAAAAGGACATTCATTTGGGTCTTGCCTACCACCTTGCGCACATAACCATGCCTTGAACTTCAAGAATTTTCCGTCTGTATCGACTTTCTTGCGGAACACCCAGACTATTCCAAGAAGTTTGTCACTTCGAGGAGATGGGACAATCTTCCAAAATAACAGACGTACCATAGCACCCAGCTCTTTTTTGATAGCCTCTTTCCACATTGATGCCTCCGGAGAATCTATTGCTTCCTTGTATGTTTGAGGGATTGCTGATGAGGCGTAGGCAATTGCTGTTGCCGCTCGCCGCTTGTGGTCGACAATGTGCCTGTTCAGGATGTCCGCTGTGATATCCTTTGGAGCGACGTCAGAAGTGAGAACATATTCATAGCCCGGTTTGGGTCTTAGTGGCTTTGGTGCAGGCCGATCGATGGGATTTTCATCTGAGATAGATTCACATTCCGCAAATTTGTTGTTTTCATCTTCAGATATGTCAGCATCAGGGTAATCAATGGCTGTTGTACTTTATTGGCGGACAGGGTCATTTTCATATGGCTTGTCTTCAGATTCTTCTATGAATGCAGGTGGATATGAAGGATTAGAGCAAGAGGAGATGTCATTGGCAGGAAAGGTTGACAGGCCAGGGAAGGATGTTTCAACAAATCGCACATCATGACTGTGTTCAATTTTGCTGTTGCATGTTAAGATCCGCCAGTTATGCATTCCCTGTTGGTAGCCCATCATCAACCCTTTTTTGGCAGGGACACCAAATTTTATTTGCCTTCTTTGCTTGGCAATGTTGACGTAGGATAGACAACCAAAAGGTCAAAGACGGCGAATGTCAAACTCTTTCTTGTACCATAGGTAGTAGGGGGTCTTCCACTTGATGTTTTTTGTTGGAGTGACGTTCTCAAGAAAGACAGCAGTCGAGAAAGCTTCCGCGCAGTATTCCGCAGGTAGATTGGCCTGTTTCAGCAAGGTACGTGATTTCTTGCCCGTTGTTCTATTTCCCCGCTCCGCTACTGGATTTTGTTGCGGGGTGTATGGAGCCTTTATTTGCATCTGAATACCCTTGGCTGATAAAAATGTAAGAAATTCCTTGGAGTTAAACTCGTCAGCTGTTTTGATGATGAAGAATCCATCACCGGCTACGGTCAGTTGATTGCCGTCAGCTATTTCGACATGGGAAGCGCGAGATTGGTAAGAATGAAATGCGGCCTTGTCAGAAAACATATGGTGACTTGCACCACTGTCAAGGAAGCATTTGTCAGCGCGTTCAGAAGCTTTAGAAGTCGAGGAACAGCGAAGACCACTTCCTGTCAAGAGAGATTTGAGTGAGTCACTGTCGGAGGCATCGGCAGTGGCCTTCTTAGCTTTAGGCTTGAGTTTACCAGGCTTCTTTGGCGGGTGTACTTGCCAGCAATCTTTCTCCTCATGAAGAGTTGCTGGGTTTTGAATTCCATTGGCACACTTTGGCCAGCCAGAGCAGTTTCTTCTGTTTTGACTTTTGTTGTGGTAGTTAGGCAAACTTTGCCGGAAAGAGGAGGAAGTCTGTATTGGTTTTCATTTCACAGATATGT
>KN361784.1:4015-16722 GCA_000785685.1 Uromyces viciae-fabae
CGTAATCTTACCGATTTCAATTGCATTTCAATTAAAAACCCTTCCTATTTCCCTTAACCCTGATGTGATTAATTTAGATATATTAAATTTTTCATACGTAGCAAAGCTTTAGATGAGTTACCTTTCATGGATATAATTAATGTGTGGTTGCATTAGAAAATTAACATAACCTGTGTATTTTTCTTGGTTTCTCAGTTGAATTGAAATGCAATGTTTGCTGACTGTAAACCTACATTTCAATTTGCTATTCAACCCATTCATGCACTCTAATCAACATTAATAAACAGGTGACTCATGTTGGGAGGTGACCGGCTTTACATTAAAAAAAAGAGATGGAGGATTTTCCAATAAGATCTTCACTGTCTGACTCGATTTCCACTTCCAACAGCTGCCCATAATCAAATTTGCTTTAAACGTCTCAAAAATAAATAATAGTACTAAAAAATTCATTATCATAAAACATCAGTTTGGTTTTAAACAATGGAAAGTCGTAAAACACAAAGTTCCCATCTTGATAGTGAGGATTGTCAGTATATAATTTTATTTCATTATTCATAGTAGATAAAAGCTCATCTAGAGTCACCATTCACTCATAAGTCAAGCATCTGAGGGAAAGCTTTTCTGTGTGTTGATTCGTTACTAAAACATATGGTTCTGCATGAAATACTCTCTAAATCCAGTAGCAGATGATGTAAAACGCAAAGTTCCCATCTTGATAGTGAGGATTGTTAGTGTAAAATTTTATTTCATTATTCATAGTAGATAAAAGCTCATCTAGAGTCACCATTCACTCATAAGTCCAAGCATCTGAGGAAAGCTTTTCTGTGTGTTGATTCGTTACTAAAACATATGGTTCTGCATGAAATACTCTCTAAATCCAGTAGCAGATGATCCAATTTCAGGCCGATACACAGAGTTGAATAAAAATTTAGATATGGATAAACTTTCACCTGGTATGTGTATTTGAGAATGATTGTATTAATTTTTTGAGTGGTTATTAATGTTTTGAGTGGCTGAAATTTTCAAAATTCCGTTCAAACCTCCCAGTCATTGATATTGATAATGAAAAAAGAGAAATTAAAAAGGCACCAGTTCCTTCTTACAACATCAACCCACACAAAGAATCACAAAAGCATGGTATGTAAGGCTACAGATAGTAATGATTCAAGTTAGAACTAATTGAAATTTCATTTTAAAAAAAGAATCAGAGAAATCCCAAAGAACAAAGAGTGTTTCAAGGGAAAGAATCATCCCCGAAAATCCATTGGAATCCACTGGTTTGCTCACTGCTATTTTTTCCTACTTATTTAACTTTATTGGGTATTATTGATTATTTATCAAGCTGTTTCAGATTATCATGTTCAAAAAAGGAAAACTTGAATTTTAGGAAGTGTATCTTCAAGAGCATCTTCATCCCGAGGAAGAATGAATTCTATGGGATCTCCTTCCAGAAGTGAAAAGGAAAACCCTTCAGCCGCAACCTTGAAAAATGTTATAAGTGGTAGCTTATTGAGAGTTCCAGGTAGTTCAGCTGTTTCTTCGCATGGATCTCCAGGAAGTTCCTCAATGAAAGGAAAATGAAAATCTGGTAACATACAATCTGCAAGTGATAATGTTCCGGTGGAGGCACCAGAAGAGTGTGATATTTTGCAAAATCAAGATTGTGAGTTGAGGCAATGAAACTTTAAACATATCAATTAGCTTTCTACTAACTTCTCTGGGTGCTTCTGATCTTCCCACACAAATCAGTGACCAAGGAAAGATCTGTGACCGGTACAACTGAGTCTTTGGAGAGAAATCTTGTGGAGAAAGTACCAACCATGAATAATTCTGAGAATGAAGAAGGCTTATCTGTGCCACGTGGAGCCTCATCCAAGTCCACAGAGTGGAATGATTGGAATCACAGTTGGAGAATTGGAATCAATGAGTTAACAAAAATTTCCTCCTTTGAGATTTCTCCCACCAATGCTAATTACAATAGTCAATTTTATCGTGCAAATTATTGGGAAATATATATTTTTAAAATAAATATTGTTTCTTATATTCTGTGTTTCAGACCATCAAGGTCAAAATTTACAACAACCTCTTGGTATATCATCCGTATTTCATACAAACCCTGGGGCCTCCAATTTACTTTACTCACAAAATTACACTCTTGATGAAGCAGAGGCTGGCTGGGGGGGGATGGAATCAATATCCTCAAGAAAAGTTAATTACGGCAAGCAAGGAAGCTGAATCAAGCTGGGGAGAAGAATGGGGGAACAAGGATTGGAGTACCAAGCCTCAGAGTGTGTGAGGCTGTTAGGCTAACTAGAGTACCTCTACTGCCTTATTTTGGCCGTGGTACTCTAGACACAATAAAAATATAATAAAATAAATTTATTATATTATAATTAGATTATTGAAATAATATAAAATTATTTAAACAGTGCTTATTCTCTACGGAGAATGTCTTCACCCAATGCTTTGTAAGCCTACAAAACTGGGGAGCCCCTTTTTTCAGCAGGGGAGGTAGATAGGGCAAAACCTATCTAGCTATAACTGTCTATTCAATTAAGTCCTTTTGGAAAAGGACTAATTGATAGATTATTTTTATTACACGGCCCATCCCTCTTATTTATAAGAGGGGAGTTCAGCCGGAGTAGGGGAGCTATGAAAACTATAAGATTAGAGTTACTGCAAGTCAGAGAAGGGTGTTTACCTTATTTGTGATGACTGGAAGTAATAAGTTCTAATTTTTTATTGTTTTTAAATAATATCTGAAGTTTAAGGGCGGAGTATGGAGGGGTATTTATACCTTTTACTCCACAACTCCGTCATTTTTCAGAAATACCTGAGTTCTGAAAGAAACTCTTGATGATGACATCGTTTTTTCACAAGTTGAAAATCATGATGTAATCTTTCACATATATTGGAAAATATTTATCAACGTAAATTATTTACCTTGATATAATTTAATTTATGAAAATTAATCTTCCAATAAAGGAAGATTAATTCAAGATAAAATTACTTATATGCATAATTTACCTTGATATATTTTGTTTATGAAAATTAATCTGCCAATTAAGGAAGATTAAAAAAGTTTAATTTTATCTTTGTAAATGGAAAATTATTTTCTATTTACAAATATAATTTTTTACTCAAAGTAGTAAAATAGTTTCTATGGTAGCAGGGGGAGTTGAACCTGGGTTCTTGGAATAGAATAACCATGAAGTCTTTTCTTAACTTCTATTCTAAGACACAGTTGTATCAATTGCCTCTTTTAATATTTTTGTGAGTTTTTTAGAAAAAATATAAAATATAAAATAAAATAAAATAATAAAAATAAAGTATTGCACCTTTTATGGACTCGCTTCTATGGACTATGTTAATAGTCTCAGATGCTGACAGAGTGAGTGAGATAAAATACAGTTTAATTCTTCTTTATCCCTCATAATTTGGTTTTGAATTCCAGTGGAGGAATCCAATACCAAGTTGTCAAAGGGAACCACAAAATTTGATGAGGAAAATACTCATAACCAAGGTGGGAGGGTATGTGTTTGTTTTAATTGGAACCTCGAATTGATCTTTTTTCAACTCACAGGGAATGATGAAGCTCAAGAAATTGAAATGCCAAGTCAATTTTCATTGCAGCTCAAAGGATCAAACCTTCTGACTCCATTAGAGAATGAGTTTTGGGAGCGAACTGTGATTCCAGAAAAAGTTACTCATATAAATGGTGGTTTTTTTTTAAAAAAGAACAAATTTTTTTAGTAGCTAATGAAATCTTTTCCACATGAAAGCTCAAGTAGATCTAAACGCAAAATCCTTTTAAAGGAGAAGGGAAATCTTAATGGAAAAAAATAGATCCAGAAATGAAGAAGGAAAAGGTTAGTTTGATATTTCTGTCTGGGATTTTTTGGAAGATATCAAATTCAACGGTACTTTCCAGATCACTCCATCCCAAACATACATAAGACACCAGCACATCCAAAAAGGATCCCTGAAAATCTTGACACATTTAAAATGGAACAGCGTAGAAGGAAGTTTCCTCAAATTGATCAGAAACAACTGGTTCAACCAGTACTTAGAGGTGAGAGACAAATTGCACCAATGTGCTCTTCCAAACAACCAGAAAACATCAAGAAGCACATCCCACAAAATCCTGTGAGAGAATATGGCCCAAAGCACAACATATTAACCAACAGATAGCGCAATCAAATGTATTACTACCAAGAAAATAGTCAACGTTTGAACCTTCCTGGGCCATGTGAGTGTTGAAATTTTCATTTTAGACAACCTGAAATCACAGGAAATTGATGTAAAATGAAAATGCTCATTGGGATTCAGCCTTTGAGCCTTTCAAACGGGGAAGATTTACTGAGCCACCAGAAAAGGAGACACCCGATTCATGGGGAATTTGTAAGCATCATTCTATTTTCCATTTTGTAAAATATCATTTGAGTTGAGTTTTACCATGGAATTTAAGTACCTGAGCCATCATCCCCTGTGGAGCGCCGTCAAAAAGGGAAAGGAAGAGCTCTGGATAGGGAAGATTCGAACAGACAAATGTATATTCAAGGTAAATTTTGACTTTTGATTTATGTATATATATCTTCCAAGCTGACTTGGAAAGATCCCATGAAAAGACAAGAATTGTGATCAACGAAGAGAAATTTTTCCTTGTGATCAACAAAGAGAAATTTTTCCTTTGAGAGCTCAAGGTGTTTTTGATAGATCAAAAAGTCAATCAGAAAGGGGAGGAAGCCCCAAAATTACTACATGTGCGCTTGATTTTTAATTTTCTCATTTAAGATTGGAGTATTGTTTACCTGTTTGCTTTCATATGAAGTACCCAAGCCATCATTTCATGTGGCAAATATTGAAAAGGGAAAAGGAAGGGTGCAGGGAAGGGATGTTTTAAATGAACAAACAAATATCCAAGGTATGGAATTTTTGATCAAAGAAAATGTTTGATTGAGCTTATTCACATTCATTGAACCCGAATTATTCTCACCTCAATGGTCAAGAAGACCACTCAATTTCAGATTCTCCACCAAATTTCAGGGGATCAGGGGGTGAAAACACTAATCCTATTTATAGAACAGGTAATTTTACACTTTTATTATTTATTCCTTAGGGTGGAAAGTTGATCATTTTGGGGTTTTTGATATGAATTTGCAGATAAATCCAACCTGGAATCCATTAGTTTGACAAGAGACAATCCAATTCAACAAAATCTTCCAAGAATCAGCTTATCCTTTTCTGCAACTGAGGCTGTTCCATATCAAGAGTTTTCAAGATCAACAAACTGGCAAACATCACCTTTCCCAGTTCCAAAAAACAAGAAAGCATATATGGGTGGTGGCAAAGGAGGACAAGTAGGTACTGAAAGGGGAGGTCACAGTGGTGAGCCAAGTGGGATTGGAAGCAGTGGAATTGAAAAGGAAGTTGGAAACATTGGGAAAGGTATAGGTGGGGCAAATTTAAGTGGTGGAATAGAAGGAGGTGTAATGGATGGAGAAATAGAAGGTGGGGTTGGGGAGAATGTTCAAAATAGAAACAATATGAGTAGTGAAGATGAGGAGGAATCACCCCCAGAGGATTATGCTGCTGATTCAAGGGCAGGTGTTCAATCTGGTTTACAAAAGAAAAATCAGCTTCAGCAAAGAAGAAGACACAGAAAGAGCACCTGAAAGAAATTTGAGGTATCTTGCCGGAGGGATCCGGTCCCATGAAGAATATTGTTCACCAGCATGCACGCTTAATACTTGGGGTCACTGGGACTGATCTTAAAACTCTCCCATCAGCACCAAAAAATGAGGAGAGGAAACTTGCGGTTGTTAGAGGTAAAAGTCTGACTTTTGAGCAAGATTTTCCAACAGCTCCAGCCACCAATAGCATCTACACTCATCCATTTCAGAGCTGGATTCAAAATCAAATGCGATCAATTGGTTTGACCCGTTTCAATTTCGATTGGGAAAGCGATGAATCTGTTTTTCTTCAAGACATTAACTATGGCTCTGATCTCTGGTGAATACAATAAATGTTACCTCTGGTCACCAGAGCACGCAACTCATGCAATTATTCAGGAAATTCTTGAGAGATACTTTTTTTATCTCCAAGGTGAGTGGCAAATGATTAAGAAAAATGGAGAGGCTGCTCTGGAGGAAAAGAAGGCTAGAAACAGATCTCAAAAAGCAAGGCAGAGAGTAAGCAGTTTTATTTCAAAACCCTGCTACCATAATAAAGACTTTTGATAATTTTTTTTTTCTGAAATAAAATACAGCTTTCTCAAAGAAGACAGGAGTGGTGTGATCCGAATGGATATTTTGAGCTTGCTTCACAGTTTCAAGATCCTGGGGTCTGCTCTGATACAGAGGAAGTAATAATTGATGGGGTTTTGAAGCATTTCAAGATCCTGGGGTCTGCTCTGATACAGAGGAAGTAATAATTGATGGGTTTTTGAAGCATCACAAACTCAATTTAGAGTGGCGCTCTTCTGGATTCACTAAGTGTTGTGAGATAATCGACTTTAAAATTAATCAAGGTTCAAGGATTGGAAAATCAAAAAGGAAAAAAAACTTCATAGCTTGAGAAGAGGGGGAAAAATTTGAAGAGGATGCACACATTCCAGACAAACTATCTAGACAACTTTATGATTCAAGTGTATTAGCTGAAATGTCTGAAGCAAACCTAGCAAGACTGAATGTAAAAGATGTTCAGGTTATGACTGAAAGATTCATGCCTCTGAAATCCACAAGATATAACTGAATCTGCTTTTTCTTTGATCAGTAGTTGATGATTTTATGAAGTTCAGCTTTACAAAATTAAAAATCAATAAATTGAATAAATTCTTTCTCTCAGTGTATCTTTTTTTAAATTTATGCACTACGATTCTGGGAATAAATCCCAAACGACTTGAACTTGTTGTCAAAAATCAAAATGTTGTATCAAACACATCTAAAATTGAAAAACAAACAAGATGGAAACAAATTTCTCTCAGTGTATTTGTTTTCAAATTTATGATCTACGATTCTGGGAATAAAACCCAAACAACTTGAACTTGTTGTCAAAGATCAAAAGGTTGTATCAAACAGATCCAATAAATTGAATAAATTCTTTCTCTCAGTGTATCTTTTTTTAAATTTATGCACTACGATTCTGGGAATAAATCCCAAACAACTTGAACTTGTTGTCAAAAATCAAAATGTTGTATCAAACACATCACCACTTGAACTTGTTGTCAAAAATAAAAATTTTGTATCAAACACATCTGAAATTGAAAAACAAACAAGATGGAAACAAAGCTCAGCTGACGTTGAAATACATACTAGATGGCAGAACCAAAGCAATGAAAATTATTTTTACAATTCATAACTGTGCTTTTCAATAGAAATCACAATTGAATATTAAAAATAACCAAATAAGCAAAGTTTTTCACAATTTTTGACCATTATGATGGAAAGTTCTTCAATCAAAATTATTGGGACTTCAAAGCAGCTTTGAGTAGTGTACGCCAATCATTGGTGGGGACAATGGTTGAACTGTGATGTGTTTCATCCCTCAATAACATTCCAACATCACTAAGTTCAGAAAATAACTCACTCTGCCAACTGCTTCTTTTGCCTTTGTATCTGATTTTAAGAACAAGAAACTGGCTCTCAGAACCACTATTGAATATTTATCGCCATTAATTATCTCCTTCACATACCATTTTAATTTTTTCTTCAATGATGTTTGGGGTGATGAAATGTATCACCTGGACACAATTTACTTGTCCGATTCTATGCAAACAATCCACAGCTTGAGCCTCCACAGTGGGATTCCAATGGGGTTCCTAAGATGAGTCTTTCAAAATGAGCACTCTCTGCATGATGATAATCTCTGGGTCACATACCATGATAAATGCAATTGATGCACAAGTTATATTGAGACCAACTCCAGCAGCTTGTTCTGATGCTAATAATATAGATACCTCCGCACTTTTATGAATTTTACTAAGATTTTGATCTTGCTCCTTAGGAGTAAGCCTTCCATTCAATCGTAGAAACTTCATATCTTTTGCCTCTAATGCAATCCCAATGCTTTACCATTTATTATTATAAGATCCAATGATTTGGAGCTAGTTTGGAACAACTTACATATCAAGAAATCTTGTCCAGGTCGAGAAAATAACAATTTTCTGCTGATTTCCCATTAGTTGTGAGGATGGCTGAAGCATGCTTATCAATTTCTGAATCTTGGCGCTTTGAAAACAAATTGAACTAGTAATGGAATAAGTCACAAATTCCCCATGGGTTTCAGGGGGAGGGGATAAATTCCCGGTAGAGTTGAATATCTCATCATTGAATTTTCCATCAGGATCAGCCAACAAGGGGTGGTCACACATACCACGTAACTTGTGGATATATGTGAAAAAATTCTTATCTGAATGGTATGAGGATTTTCAGGATCCCAATGATTGAAGGAAAGAGGAAAATTGTTGGTCATAATATTCTTGAATATTCCTGCTAAGTGGGACAAGTATTTCCAAGTGTTTAAGGGGGGGGGAAGTTTGATAAGGACAGAATTCTTGATTCTACAAAGCATTGTATGTCTCAAATTGAATTTTCCATTAGGATCAGCCAACAAGGGGTGGTCACACATACCACGTAACTTGTGGATATATGTGAAAAAATTCTTATCTGAATGGTATGAGGATTTTCAGGATCCCAATGATTGAAGGAAAGAGGAAAATTGTTGGTCATAATATTCTTGAATATTCCTGCTAAGTGGGACAAGTATTTCCAAGTGTTTAAGGGGGGGGGAAGTTTGATAAGGACAGAATTCTTGATTCTACGAAGCATTGTATGTCTCATGAAAAGTTGGTGTGGTTTGATATTTCCTTCTGCCAGATGTGGGACTAGAATTTCCACCCAGTTGTGATAAGGGTTAGGGGGGTTGCAGCATAAAAATGATAAGAGTGATAGAAGATCATGAATTGTGTTTTGAACAGGGTTTCCACTCATGCAAAGCCGCCTTTCTGATGAGAGGGAAATCAAGGCCTTCTGTGTTTTGGATTCAAAAGTTGGCATCACACTTCAAAAGGAATGTTTTGCAAAATCACAATGTTGGTTTATTTGACAAAAGCATGTAGATAAAATGAAAACTACCTACTGTGCTTCATCCAAAATTATTCGGAACCAATTGAATTTATACAATAGAGATTCTTGGGGGTGGTGACAAAACTCATGTTGACCAATAGGATAGGTAGTTAAAATTACATGGCATGATTTGATGAGTGCAGGATGGATTAGTTTACGATTTCTTCCATGGTACTCTAAAAACAGGATAGAATTAGGATTGGTATGCTTCTGGAGTTCATTGTTCAAAAATTATTCAGAACCAATTGAATTTATACAATAGAGATTCTTGGGGGTGGTGGTAAAACTCATGTTGAACAATGGGATAGGTAGTTAAAATTACATGGCATGATTTGATGAGTGCAGGCTGGATTAGTTTACAATTTCTTCCATGGTACTCTAAAAACAGGATAGAATTAGGATTGGTATGCTTCTGGAGTTCATTGTTCCAATTATTGATCAGTCTTGCTGGGCAAATAATAAGTGTAGCCTGGAGCCTTGGTTGAGAATTATTTGTAAGAGGGGCAGTCTGAATGAAATTGTGTGCCACAGGAAGAGTTGATCCAATCATCTTGGGGGTGGTGGCAAAACTCATGTTGAACAATGGGATAGGTAGTTAAAATTACATGGCATGATTTGATGAGTGCAGGATGGATTAGTTTACGATTTCTTCCATGGTACTCTAAAAACAGGATAGAATTAGGATTGGTATGCTTCTGGAGTTCATTGTTCCAATTATTGATCAGTCTTGCTGGGCAAATAATAAGTGTAGCCTGGAGCCTTGGTTGAGAATTATTTGTAAGAGGGGCAGTCTGAATGAAATCGTGTGCCACAGGAAGAGTTGATCCAATTAATGAGAGAGCTTGAAGAGATTTTCCCAAACCCATGTCATCTGCAAGAATTGAACCTCTGGGTGTGTGGGGAATTTCAGATGATTCCTGAATAATAATTCCAAGCCCACTGATTTTATGAGTGCACAAAACCCCTGCCAATTTTCTAGTCTTCTCCCAAAGGGCATGTGCAGAGCTTGTATTCACAGATTCACGGTCCAACATAAAAGCCAATCCCTGCGCCTGGTATTCCAGTAAAGAGGTCAAAATAACTTTGGATGGTGGATAAAAAGCCTGTAGGTCACAGCCACTTGGGACCCCAAAGGGCATGTGCAGAGCTTGTGTTCACAGACTCACAGTCCAACATAAAAGCCAATCCCTTCGCCTGGTATTCCAGTAAAGAGGTCAAAATAAATTTGGATGGTGGATAAAAAGCCTGTAGGTCACAGCCACTTGGGACAGAGAGAAGTTGTGTGTCAAAAAGAGATTTATCAATGTTGTCCATTACTAGAGGCATAGAAGCTGGGAGATTTGCTAGCTGACATCCAGAATGTTTGCTAGCTGACATCCAGAATGTTCATGTGGCTGGTAATTATGGGGCCGATGGGGGAATACTTGTGACTTGAAGAGGTTTTGGAAGAGTGGATAAATAAGTTCTTCATGGGCAAAAAGAGTCAAGGCAAGGTGGAAAGTGATTGAATTGGTTGTTACTTTGGGTTCTAGAACAGTCTCAATACAAATGTTGCTTGTAGAACTAAGGGAACTTTTCCATCCTCCAGCAGGACCAAACATTGTTGAAGAAGCAAGATGTAAAAGGAGGACATTTCTAATAGGGGATGGTACTGCCCCAACAGGATAAGGTAACGAGGGAAAGTAAGCTAAGATCTGGTCTTCACAAGGATGCAAAGATACCCAATGGGTTTGAGGATTATTGATTAATACTGGCAATGCTTCTAAAGATGGTTCCGCAAGGAAGGTTGTGATGATTCCAATGCAGAGTGGAGGAAAAGACATTGTTGAGTTATCACTAAAAAAACAAATGGAAGATAAAAGAAACCTGTAACCAATTCTTTGGAGGATTGAGGAACTGCGGATAGGAGTAAGATCTGGTCTTCAAAAGGATGCAAAGATATCCAATGTGTTTGAGGATTATTGATCAATACTGGCAATGCTTCTAAAGATGGTTCCGCAAGGAAGGTTGTGATGATTCCAATGCAGAGTGGAGGAAAAGACATTGTTGAGTTATCACTAAAAAAACAAATGGAAGATAAAAGAAACCTGTAACCAATTCTTTGGAGGATTGAGGAACTGCGGATAGGAGTTGAATAAAAATCTCACAATTACAGGGTTAGGTTTGGGGAATCACATGTAAATAGTTATTTCTTGAGTAAAGAAACAATCCACTGCTCTTGGAGGTTGAAAAATAATACATCATAGTGTATGATTACAACAAATTGTACACTGAATTGCATTGCTTTCCAGTCAAGACAGACAAAATTTTATATACAGATTCTTTTGATCATGGAGCTTGTGGGACATGTAATAATAAATGAGAAAAAAACCATCTTTTGTAGTGTACTATCACCAGCAATTGTACACCAAAATTTAAGGTAGATGCCTATATAGGGTATGGTGAAGAAACTTGAGCAAACATTCAAGCATAAAGGAGAAAAAACTAGTTGTTTAGTGCAAGATTACTTGGAATCGTACACCAAGATTTCAGTTTGGTGCCTGCAAAGAGCATGTCATGTAGGGTATTTGGTGTAAATTAATTATAATAAAAGAGAAAAAAACCATCTTTTGTAGTGTACAATCACCAGCAATCGTACACCAAAATTTAAGGTAGATGCCCACATAGGGTATGATGAAGAAACCTGATCACAGTTTCAATCATAAAGGAGAAAAAACTAGTTGTTTAGTATACGATTACCTGGAATCGTACACCAAAATTTCAGTTTGGTGCCTGAAAAGAGCATGTAATGCAGGGTATTTGGTGATAAATCAGTTGCTTGCAATCATACAACAACGTTTGAAGAGATTTAACTACCTCTAAATGTGGAGATTGCACCAATAAAAATCAATAGTTCCCATGTATTCTAATTATAATTGAGGGGAGAGATCACTCCACATTGGTGGTGAGTTCTCTCCTCTGGTGTTTACCGGACCAACAACCTTGTCCTTAATTAGGAAGATTTTGCCCAGTAAACCCCCGTAGCCTGGCCCAGGTTTTTAAGCAGACCCTGCAACACCGCAGTGGCTTGAAACCGCACCTACGGCAGCTTCAGTACCCCATGAAGTTTCATACCAGTCCAAATTCTAATTGTGACTGCCATAGTCAAACCTGTGTCCAATAAAGCCCTCACTAAACCATAATTTCCCATAAGTTGTTGGTGTCTACGGAAGCCCAGAGGGGACGCAATTGCGCCACCAACTTTTGGCAAAATCATTTGTCAATTCTTTTAACCAAAACAGGTTTCAGGACTTGGTTTGGGAAACTCAAAAAAAAAAACATGTATTCCACAGAGTACAACTTTTCATTCAAGTCCATCTAGACCCTCACCGAGCTATTGATTCTTGCTAACTAGCATCCTACTTGGTATCCCTTGGTAAGCGGTTGAGAACCTTTCCAAAATATACAAGAAACCCCTGGGTTTCCCCTGAATTAAAGGATGGCCTTGAATCAAGATTTCATCAAGATGGTCTGTCTTCAAGTTGTTGGTGGGTTCTATGCCTCTCTCCTTGGGACATTTGGCATCTTGTGGCACGAGTTTCT
>KN361786.1:2312-16718 GCA_000785685.1 Uromyces viciae-fabae
AGAAAAAGAAAAAGAAAAAGAAAAAGAAAAAGAAAAAGAAAAAGAAAAAGAAAAAGAAAAAGAAAAAGAAAAAGAAAAAGAAAAAGAAGAGCAAAACAAACAAAATGAAGAAAAGATAAATAAAAATGGGCATTAATATCTGCTCCACCCAAACCTGGTGGCGCACCAACTTTGTGACCGCCAGGGGACGTCACATTTTTTTTTCTTTTAAATATTTTTTGAGAATACTTTGAGGCAACCTGAAATTATTATACTTTTTTGGCAGCCTCCTGAGCACCCTTGCTCCACTTTCTCAGCTTTTTAGCTCAAAAAAAAACTTAGAAGTATTCCTTAATTAAGGAGTACACAAAATTAAAAAAAAAAATATAAAAAAATACTTCATGCGGGAAATTCAGGCCATGCGTTTTACCATAGGTATTTCAACCCTATTGGAATGTGGGGTAAAACAATTTTTCCACGGGGAAGCAAAAAAAGTGGCTTTTACGTTTACGTTTTCATAATTATTTATTTTATTTCATTTTATCTTAGGGGGTGTTTTTTTGCACCACCCAAAACCTGTCGTGCACCGCATTTTGACGTCAGGAGGCCGTCCAGCCTTTTTTAATTTTTTGAAATATTTTTTAAAAATACTTCTAGGTGTCCTAGAGTAACCAAACTTTTTTCCCAGCATCCTGGGTACCTCTCCTTCATCTTCTGAGCTTTTTAGCTCCAACAAAGAAATTGAAGTACTCCATATTCAGGGAGTACACAAAATCAAAAAAAAAAAAATATAAAAAAAAGGTTAATGCGGGAAAAATAGCCTGAAAATTTTTTCACATTTATTTCAACCTTATTGGAATATGGGATAAAAACATTTTCCACGGGGAAGCAAAAAAAGTACGTTTTACGTTTACTTTTGCAAAATTTTGGTACTTGCGCCAGTTTTTGCAAAAGTAAACGTAAAATGTACTTTTTTGCTTCCCCGTGGAAAATATTTTCTCCTATATTCCAATGAGGTTTAAATACATGTGATAAAATTTTCAGGCCATGTTTCCCGCATTAACCATTTTTTTTGATTTTTTTTTTGATTTTGTGTACTCCCTGAATATGGAGTACTTCCATTTCTTTGTTGGAGCTAAAAAGCTCAGAAGATGAAGGAGAGGTACCCAGGATGCTGGGAAAAACATTTGGTTACTCTAGGACACTTTGAAGTATTTTTAAATAATATTTAAAAAATTTAAAAAGCGCTTGACGGTCTCCTGACGTCAAAAGGGGGTGCACGACAGGTTTTGGGCGGTGCAAAAAACGACCCCCTTTATTTTACTTTATTTTATTTTATTTTATTTTATTTTATTTTTTTTATTTTTATTTTTTAACGTGCTAAATTGATTTCACATTGCGCACAAATCTAGTAAATATAGTGTAAATACAATAAATACTGCTGAGAGTGAGTAAGTAGATACAAAGATCTGTTCTAATTGTGTGTTGAGATATTCAAAAGATGAGAAAAAAGAAAAAAAGGAAAAAAAAAAAAAATTGAAAAAAAGTTAAAATGAAATTACAACATTTGTATTTGAGAGTATAAAAAAAGAAAAAAGAAAAAAGAACCTCCTCCCTTGAACTGAGCACGGTTAGGATTTTATTTAACTGACGCCCTACATTCTGGTCCGCCCCTGAATATTATTTTGATGTATTTATTCAGCAGAATGCAGGGGAAGATGCCCGCCTATATATCTGGTCAGACTATATACCTTGATTCTTTTTTGGCCAGGGAAACCAGAAAAATAAAATCCCGGTTGTCCTCAGTTCTGGCCCACCGTAATTATTATTTATCTGTAATTTTTATTTTTGATATCAATATATTTTTGTTTTAAACAAGAATTAATTTTATCAGCAGTATTTTTGAGAGTTTTTATTTTATTTTATTTTATTTTCCATTTCATTTTCCTTTTTATTTTTATGTTTCTTCTTATTATTTTTCTTTTTCTTTTTTTTTTTTCTTTATGTTTATTCTTTTATGTTTATTCTTTTATTTATTTTTTAATTATCTTTTCTTCACTTTTTCTTTATCTTTTTTCTTTTTTCCTTTTTTTTAGCCACCACGGTCCACAGGGCAATTGCCGTGTAAAAAAAAATACATATACATGGCAATTGCCGTGTAATGGCCAAAAAACACGGCAATTGCTGTGTAATGACAATTTGCAGTTTCAAACACGGTAATTCCGTGGGAATCGCCATGTTTTGGCAAAAAAAATGCCGTAAATTTACCGGGGGCCAATCAAAATCTTGATGATCATCTCCATCCGGTTCACTTGTTGGAGGACACAATGAAGATAGAGGAGCAATTGAAGATTGAGTTTCTTCTATTTGTGTGGTGTGCTAGTTTTTTAGAATCCGTTTCATCTGATTTTGGAGGTATTTTCAAGAGAGATCATTGGGGCAATCATCTTGGCTTTTCATCATAATTGACATTTCTGTCTTTTGGATATCAGCAGCAAAAAGCTCTTGCTGTATCTCATTTGCTCTTTGGGCTTCAGCTGTTCGCATGATGGATTCTTGGGCTGCCTTTTCTAGGAGCTTCATTTTCTTTGCCGTGTACTCGCTCTGGTCCATTTGACATTTGGAATCTTTTACACCAGGGGGCCGTTCCCATACATCAGGATTGGAGTTTGGTTGGGATGGATTTTGGCAAAAATTGGCTGAATTGGTCTCCAAAGGGTCGATGATTTGCTTGGCACCATTCTTTGCTTTTCTCTGGGCCATCGTGGCAAATTTTGGGATTGTCTTTAGAAAACGCCAGGCACACTCAAAAGAAAATTGCTTATTTTCTTGCTCAAAATAGTCTTTCTTTGCTTGTTGAAGCCAGTCATCTGGAGAGGTGCCCAAGGCTGGGTTTTCTTTGATTTGTTCATACATTGCATGGAAATTTAGGGCTGATTTTTGAAGGTGTCCCCATCTAGAAGCAAAAAAGAGAACAATCAGTATCAAAACTCAAAATAAATAATCAATATAGAAATCTGACCTATGCATCAAACTTTCAGGTGGACTCCGCTGGGGTCCAGGGGTAAATTGATTAAAGTTGGCAGCAATACAATCCCAAAAATCATCACAAGTCTGGGAGCTACCCTTGATTGGATTGGTAGAGATGAGGACCCAGCTCTTGGAGAGTTGTTCATATTCTTTGGGGAGCCAATATGGTGCACGTTTTGGTTTATCAGAGAGTTGAGTGGGTTGATTTTCTTGTGACTCTATTGTGATGGCAGGAGTGGGTCTTGATTTTTTGGACTTGGGAATTTTTTTCTGTGTAGCTTCCTGGAGCTTTGGCTAAAATCCAGGTCCCTAGCCAACGAGCTAGCTGGAGCTATATTTAGCTCCAGCTAGCCAGGATTGAAGCTTTTGGCCAAGATAGCTGGGTCTTAGCCAGACCCAATGCGGATGAATCTGGTGGCTAAGTCCCTTAGCTCGCGGAAATTTAGCCACCAATGCAGATTCTCTATCTGTAACAGGGGCTAGCTCACCGTTTGAAAAAATGCTGATAATTATTTGGGGCAATCTGAGGTCATTTTGAATCATACAGATACTCCACAAACATGTGCTATAGCTGTAATGAGGCTTGTTCACCGTGTGCTTTTCCTCTTACCTCATGATTGGTCCATCCCCTTATGTATGTAAAATAAAGGGGGCTTCCAGTATTGTTCTTTCACCGTGTGGAATCTTTGGTTCTGTATCTTTTGGGAAATGTAACAAGACATATGTAAATGGCCTGTATTTAGCAGTATTCTTGTTTCACATTAACTCTATGGGTCTAACTTCTAAACTAAGCATAAATCCCCTATTTTGCATAAATTTTTGACTTAGTACAGAGTATCCCTTAAATGTACATACCCACAACCTATGTAAAAGGTGTTTTACACATGAACACGGTTAAAACTGGTGTTATGCTAGTTTCTGCCCCGTTAAGGCAAAAAGGGTTAAGGGGTAGGAATTTGGGGGTACACCCAGTGAGTGACCCTAGGTTGTTTTTCATGGGGATTCCATTTATGCAATAATATTCATAATATTCCTACTCCTTAATAGTGTTTTTACTATTTTGTTATTTCTATTAATACTTTTTGTCATAAAAATATTATAAATTTTATTTTCTGTTATTTGCTAGTTGGCTCTAACATAGTAGCCATCTGACAGCTTTAAAAATTGTAACACTTGTTTTCTTTTCTCTATTCAAATTCCAATGTTTCCTCTTTTAGACTTATCAGTCTTGCTATCTGCACTTAGGTTTGTTTCACTCTCAGTTTTGTTCACTATTTCTTTTGTCTCATTTCATTTTCCTAAAAACTCCTATTGTAATTTCTTCACATCATTCAGGTTAGTGTGGTACATTTCTCTCTAGTGATCAAAATTGCACTCCGCTGATTTCTTCAGTGCAATAGTTGTGTAAAATGAAATCCAGTCAAAAATAACTGTTTCCTATTTTAGACTTATCAGTCTTGCTATCTGCACTTTGGTTAGCATGGTACATTTCTCTCTAGTGATCAAAATTGCACTTCACTGATGTCTTCAGTGCAATAGGTTATGAGCCCAGGTTTGCGTTAATTACACACAACCTCGATTAAAGAACAGAGAATGTCCATCAATACATAATCACAAAACAGTCTTCCGTCCCTCAGTAATACTAATTTTGCAACATGGAAGACACAAGTCTAGGCATACTGCATGGAACATGGCCTTGACAAGTACCTTGATTCCTACCCACCTGTACCAACAGATGAAGCTAAAAATGAAACATACAAAGAAAAGACAGTCAAGATGTCCGGAATCTTGACTCTCCTCATGGGAAAAAATAATTTCAATTCATTTGTCACCAACAATAATAGAAGGGATCCATATACTCTATGGTCAACTCTTTGCAATCATTATGAATCTAATTCAAGCACAAATTCTTAGCAGATCTAAACACTCATCTGGCACAAATCACATTGGTTGTCTTCAAGATTGGTATTCCTGCTGATGTTCATATTCACAAAAATCTGATGGCGGAATTCATTGTTAACCTTCTTCCGGAGTCACTTAAAATAGAAAAAGAATTCCTGTATGCAAAACAACCAATTACTCTCAAAACAGTCAAAGAAAAACTTGATGAAAAGGTCAGGGACCCAACTTTTGCCTACTTGTCCATCCAAGTCAAAACCAAGTCTGCACTGGTAGTTTCCAGATCCTATTTTGAAAACAGTGCTCATAATCCACGAGCTCTTCACCAAGAAGAGAAGTGCTGGAAACTGCACCAAGAACTTAAGCCTGAAAAATCCAACAATTGCAATTCCAAACACCAAGCTAAGAAGGCTATTATTCAAGAATGCAAAAAATAATGATAACACAAGTGTTGATACCTCTTCAAGTCCCTATGCAAGTTTCAAGCCTCAAGTCGCATTCAATACCAATTCTATCAATCAAATTCTGTTTGATAGCTGCTGTTCCAACCACATGTTTCCATCTAGCAATTACTTTGAATATTACAAGAAAATCACCTCTTCTGTTGAGATATCCAATGGGTCAAAGATGAGCATTGCTGGTTGCAGGACAGTGAAGCTTCAGAACTCAAAGCAAGGTGAAATTAAGCTCAAAGCTCTAAATGTTCCTTTTTTGTTGCATCCTCTAATTATCTTAGGTGGATTTTTATTAGATTTTTATTTGAATTTTTATGAATTTAATATTTATAGAAGCAATAAACTGAATAAGAAAACAAGTTAGGTTTATTTTAAGAACAAAGCGAAGAAAGGATATTTTAAGATGTTTTAAGAGAAGAAATAAATTAAGAAGAAAAAGAAAAAAAACTCAATAATGAGAACTGAATATTTGATTGAAAGACTTATGAGGTTTTTGGATAGATTGAGGATTTGATTGATTTTGATTAAAGACTAAGTTTTATTTTTAATTAGTTTATTTTTAATTGATTTGAATTGTGAAGAAGAAATGAGATCTCACCAATAGCACGAGTGACAAGTTGATGAAGTTTAAAGAAGATTAAAAGAATAGAAAAATAAAGAGTTGAAGAAATGAAAAGAAAGAAAAAGGAATAGAGATATTTGAAGTGTTGAGTAGAGTTGATTTGAGTCGAAGTTTGATGAGTTGAATTCAAGTTCTTGAATATATTTTAATTTTAATTTTGAGTTTGAAATTATTTTTTGCTTAAGGACTTGTGACATTGAGTTGACATCTCAAGTAGAGAAGCGGAAATTCTTACAATTTTTTCATAAG
The DNA here is from genome assembly GCA_000785685.1 of Uromyces viciae-fabae. Classification (NCBI taxonomy): domain Eukaryota; kingdom Fungi; phylum Basidiomycota; class Pucciniomycetes; order Pucciniales; family Pucciniaceae; genus Uromyces; species Uromyces viciae-fabae. Next base: position 8,547 of record KN361786.1, read on the forward strand.
GGATGTACTTTGAAAAATGGTCCCCACAACACTTTCTTGGTTATTGATCATCAATCAAAGGATTTTTTTCTGTTCAACGGCAAGATAACCAGCAGAATTTTTGCTCTAGATGTGGCCTTGGTTTCTCCTGGTGAGCCCAAGTGTCTTGTTGCTCAAGAGGAAGTGCTTATCAATTCTTCACTGATTCATCAACGCTTTGGTCATCCCAGCAGAGAAGCACTCACAAAAATGACCGGAGAAAATGCCTCAACACTCAATTTTGAAGCTTGTTGGCTTTCCAAATCTACTTGGCTACCATTCTTGGGAAAACTGCTGCGTCCAACCAAAGTGTTAGAGTGGGTTTCAATGGATTTAAGCGGAAAAATCACCCCTCCCACCATGGGAGCCGGGCTTTACTATTTCAAAATTACCAACTCATTTTTGGCTTACAAGCATGTGTATATACTTAAAAACAAAAGTGATGTCTTCTCCACTTTTGTAACTTATTAAAAGCTAGTGACAAATCTGCATAAAGCTAATATAGTCAATCTCATCAATGACGGTGGTGGCGAGTTCACCTCAATTGAATTTGAAAAATTTTTGAAGCTCAACGGCATCAATCATCACATTACCGCACCCTACACTCCTCAGAAGAATTCTGTTGCTGAGAGAGCTAATTGAGCAACCAGCAAAAAAGCTAAGGTGCTGCTTAAGCAGGCTAAACTTCCCGCATGTTTGTGGGGTGAAGCAATTACAACTGCGGTACTCTATGAGAACATTACCCCAATCCAGCATTTAGGCTGGGATGTGCCATATCAAATCTGGCATGGACACTCCTTTGATTACTCGCTCTTTATAAAAATCTTTGGATGTCAGGCTTATGTGAATATTCTAAAAGAGAAGTGTGTAGGGAAGTTTGGTGATACTGCCAAAAAGCAAATCTTAGTAGGGTATTGTCTTGGTATACCGAACTGGCAGATTTTGATGGCGCACAATAGGATTGAGTGCTGTCATGACGTGTTGTTTGACAAATCAAAGTTTCCGGGTGTTGCAACAGTTGACTCAGCTGAAATCGAGCTCCCTCAAATTGACTTCTCTGAATCTCCTGACTTGTCTACTCCACCATCTCCTGAATCTAATGCAAATGTTATTCCAGAAGAACAATGTCCGGAAACCAGTTTTAAATTGGCAAACTCTCAAGAGCATTCTAATCAAAACTCCTCTAACTCTGATGATGTCAATGCATCAAACATTTCTAACAAGCCTCAAGCTGCCAAAGTACCCGCAGTCAAGCATAAACCTGGCTGGGACTGGGTGTTGACAGGTCTGACAGCACCAAAGGACATCAATCTTGAGATTGATGCGTCACACATCTTGCATCACAAGCGCCGGGCGCATTTTGCCAATGAGGTCATGATGTCCATGCCCTGGTTTGAAGCTCAGTTTTCTCTTGCTGTTCTGCCTACTGACAACTCAACTGCCAATACTCTGAATTATTATTGTCAAGAGATGTCCTCTTTGGACGCCAACAAATGGTCAGAAGCCATTGATCATGAGGAGCTTCAGGCAATGGCAAAGCTTGGGGTGTGCGGGATTGTTCTAACTCCAGAAAGAACTCATCTTTTGGGAACTGTATGAGTGTTTTGGAAAAAATTCAACGCAGATGGTGTGAGACTCCAAAAGATGCTAGAGAATTTAAGCCCTAATGGAAGAATATAGAAAGGGATGGATGTGTATAAACTCTGCCTTTCTTGATGACAGGTATTGTGTAAAACCCCTTCCAGGATTTCACACTATAAAAATAAACCCCCAAGATTACGTAATCTCATTCTTCTATTTCAACCTTTGTTTTATCATTCCTAGTTCAGTAGAGATTCTCACTTTTTTTCTACTGAACTAGGTAGGCTCACTCTACTTTCTATTTTATTCCCCTTTCCTTTTCTCCCTTATAATTCTCTTCCTTGTTCTTCATTGCTTTTTAAATATCTTGTACTTATGAGAGATTCTCACTTTACTTCTACTGAACTATATGGCAATCTAAGAATATCCATTGTTTCTAGAAATCTCTCATCCAGTTACGTAAACTGGTGATCCTGTCCTTTCCGTACTGTACCAGTGAGAGCTCAATCTGAGAGCTCTTACACTTTTTTTTTCTCAAACCACACAAATCTGAATCTGTATGGGTGGATGTCAACACAAAAGTCCACTAATCCGCAAAACGTACTCCCAGCCGCTGATCCTAATGAGGCACTGATACAAGCAGCTAACGCCACTCAACAAAAACTCTTTTTCAATTTCACCCAACCAATCACCTGAATGCATCTGTTGTATTATTCAACATATATGGGAATTCCTTGCATCCACAAGTTCAAGTCAGCTTGCATTCAAAACAAACTATTTACACTTGAAGATTTCCATCCCCAATGGCATTTGAAGGAGCCTCTCTCTGTATGTTTTTATGCTTTTTCCTTGTCTATATTTAGTTGTTTATTCTGATTTCTTTCATTTTTTTTCCTTTTTTTTGTTTCTTTCTTCCTTAGTGCCTTGATTTAAAAGAAGATGATTGATCTAACTCAACTCCTAATGAGCCCACCAAATCTTTCAACAAAAATTGGTACCTGAATGAACTCTTTGTAGAATTCCAACAGTTCCAACCTGGGGAACAAAAATTTTATCTTGGAGAGATGAAGAAGTTTTTTCAAGGAAATTATCAACTGGTTTCAATTCAAGAACCTAGATTCAAGCCAGATCAAAAATTCAGAGGAAGGCCAAAGGGAGAAAAGAACAGATTGAAGAAGATTTCCCAATCATCCAGCAGAAGGGACCCTTCAGGAATGGAATACCATCTGTCACCAAAGAAAAGGGGAAGACCTAGCAGTAAATCTATGGGAACTATGAAGGGGTGTTTTTATATTCTAATTTTGTGACTATTTCTCCAAATTATTATTTTTTAAATCAGGCTCCAAGGAAAAAATATAGAAAAGGGAAAGAAGAAACAAGAATCAGAAGAAGAGGTGAGTTTTTTATCTTATATTATTTGACCACATCTAATTCTTTTCTTTTCATTTTTTACTTTTTCAATAGGATAAATTTGTAACTGAAGAAGAAAGCAGTGATGGGGAACTTCCAGACCCCTTTGAACCAATCAAAACTTTAAGTTTTCTGGCTTTTTTTTTCTTTTTATTTCATCAAATTCATGATTTTCCATTCTTGCAGAGGTCTGGTACTTTGGTGCAGAAGAATAAGGTTTTATCCAATCCTCTCACTCTTTGACAGATCAAGAGAAGAAAGGAAGAGGTAGATGAAGAAGATGAAGATTCTCCTTACAGGCCCAGGGGCAAGGAAGTCTTTGAGAAAACTGCCACTTGTTCCAGTGAAATTGTGAGTTTTATTTCTTTTTCTTATGATTATTTATTTCTCATTTATTTCTATTCCTCATCTCCCTCCTTCCACAATATCAACTTTTCTGTCCTTCTGAGGATTTTTATGAAGTTCCTTTGGAGCAAGTGAGTAATTTTTCATGAGTCTATGCATCATTTTTTTTGTATATTAATAATATAAATTCTGCACAGTATCCCAGCAAGAACTTCATTTCCCCAGATACTCTCCTCTCCCTGATCAGTTTTTTCCATGATGTCATGGGTGATGAAAATTGTGGTTTCAGAGCAGCAGAATTTAGCCTAGGTAGGAAACAAGGAAATTGGCTTCAGGTAAGGCAAGAAATGGTGAAAGAGTTAGACACTAATCCCTTGTTCAAAGACAAGAATTTTATGGATAATGTCTATAGCCACACTTATGAAAACTCATGAAAGTGTCCAAACTTCTTCTCTGAATCAGCTCCTCCTTGTTATTGGTTCTCTTTCCAAGCCCATGGATTTTTATTGGCAGAAACTTACAAACAACCAGTAGTTCTTTTATCCAAATATTCTGCCACTTAAATGCCTCTCAATTTTTCCCCTGATTTCCATTCTCACAATCTCCCCATCTTGTTTATGCTCATTGAGAAACTGGCTCATGTTGTCACCTTCAAATTTTCCTCTGATAATTGGCCAGTACCCAAAATTGATGCCTCTTGGAACTGCTATGCCTCCAAGGAAGCCAAGGCATTAAAAAAAAAACCATTCAGAAACACTTGGATCTTGGTTAGGAGTTGTGATTCCCCCCAGAATGCAAATAAACTATGCTAAATAAAAAAATTATTGATGTAGAATAGTTGCACTATTTCTTTTCACATATATTAGTTTGTTTTTTGGATTTTTTTGGATTTTATAATATAATTTTAATGTTTATTCAACTCACTCTTCTTAAATTCCACAGCACAGGGCCATTTGCCAATTTTATGGGGGATTTTGGGTCCCAAAACGTTTATTTTTGGCTCTTTTATTAATGAAAACCTTAAACCATGATAAATGGGTTTTTTTTTTTTGGCCAAAATTAAACTTTGGGGGCTGATTACAACCCCTAGCAACTTCCGTTTTCCACAGGACAGGACCTCTTCATAATTTTTTTGGGGCAATTTGCAATTTCCCTTTTTTTTTTGTTTAATTTTTTAGGGGTCAAAAACCCCATCAAAATTCTTGATGAATATTTTTGGGGGGTTTTGGACCCCAAAGAACAATTTTGTATTTTTTTTTTTTTGAAAACATGCGGTTTACAAAACCACTTGTGTTTGCGGAAAACCGTGTGCACGCAGTCGGTCCGTTGTGGAATTTATATTTGTGTTGGGGAGCAGTGGCAAAGGTGGAGAGGTTTGTGGAGTGAATGCATCGCGCAAGCTGATCAAATTCTTTGGCAGAAAGTGGAAAGTATCTGCAGAGTTATTTGCCTTGAGTGTTGGTGATTTGCAGTGCTGTTCTACTAAAAGCAGAGGAAACGCAGAGCGTAGGTTTTACGGGGGCTGAGCGGTGATGTGGATTAGGCAAGAGGAAATGGGTTACTCAGGAAAGTGCTGCGGGGTAGATCATGCTAAGGGCTGCAGATCAGCAGGGGAAAGAGAAGATCATTAAACGGATAGCAATCTGATCCGGTGGGCTGCGAGAAGTGGGGTAGCATTTGTTGGCAGTAAGGGTTTGGGTAGTAAGGCGGATGCGGGGTTGATGATTGGGGCAAACGGCTGCGGAGACGGAAGCTGGGAGTATGGGGGGAAATGGGGGATCAGAGGAATGGGGTGCGGGAAGGGAATTGTAAATAGGGGGAGATATATATATATACTACTTATCTTCACAATGGAAAAACACGACTTGAAAAGAAAAGGGTAACTCATCAGGTGACTTAAGGGGATAAACTGCGGAAGAGCTAGGAGATAGAAAAGGGCCAATCATTCCGGGTTTTCTACTCAAGAGAGTAAGGTACTCATAGTCTCTTGTTCAAATAGTCTCAAAAAGGCGGAATCATTGAGTTTTAGAACCAGCGGAGTGTCTACTTAGTGTGCGGGAACAAGTTTTCTTTCCACACCGTGCAAGGTCAAAACACGTTCTGGCAGTCAGTCCGCGCAAGGCTGAAACCACGTGAGTTTGCGGGCTGACCACGTGAATTTAGCAAAGCCCTATTAATACAAAAGTAAAAAAAATAGTAGAAAATAAATAAATAAATAAAACAATGGAATCATCAATCTGTGTATGATCTGGTTGCAAGACCATCTTTAGAGTAAATTGATCATCTGTATTGTGATAACATCATAGTTGGTGCTAGTTTAACTGGTGTACCCACATTCTGGAGAACTGATCTGTACCCACATTCTGGAGAACTTATTGGTTCAAACCCAAACACACTCTTCCATCTATCACCCCATAAAACTTGTTACTGATGCCATGAACACCTTTATCTCCATTGCTTCATTTATTTATTTTTTTCTACTATTTTTTTTTTTTTCAATTTTTTTAATTTTTTTAATGTTTTTGTTTTTGTTTTTGTTTTTGGAATTATCATTGTTTTTCAAGGGAAACCAGGCAATTCTTCCAAGCCCAATTGGTTCAATTAAGACTTCCAATGCACCCAGGGAAGCAATGATTTGAGTTATTTGTTGTAATAGTGAACATTAGCTAGAGGTGGTGAATACTCTAAAATTGAAGTATACTCCTAAAATTAAGAAGACTCAATTTAAAAATATCATCCACTCAAATCTTCTTTCTCAATCTCACATTTCTTCTATCAACTAAACATCAACTTGAAGCTCAACTTACTCAAACAAACTGTTCAAGTTTTCAGCTCTGTGTTTCTGGGTACCTATTTTCTGATTCAAAACTTGTAAAAAACTCAAACTCATTAAAATTGATTTCACTTAAACAGAAATATCAAAACAAGCTAAAATTCAAACCTCAAATCAAAAACTGTCTCTAGGAGAACTCAGTCATTTATTGAAGTAAGAAAATCAAGCTCCTTAAAAAATCATTTCTAACATCTATTTCATCAGTTACATGTCTCTTTCAAACTTATCATTTCTCCCTGAAAATAATCATTAAGATATAAGAAAATATCAATTACCTGTTTTTTTTTTTTTTTCTATTTCTTATTTATTATTTATCTCAAAAACAACTTGTTCTCACATTCTATTTATTCTATTGAAATCAAGTCTTGTCTTTGGCTATAAATTAATTTATCATCATTATTAACTAATATTTCCTTCAATTCCATCTTGTTTGGTTGCCATAAGTACTCATCCCCATAAATTTCAACCATTGCCCAAACAAAAAAGGTATAGGCAATTTCTTGAGGTGGTTTCAGCTAATTGCAGGTATTCATTGTTTGTATCAGTTGCAATACCTTATGCAAGAAGTCTTAAGGCTGCAGTGATTTTTTGCTTGGGGCTGAGACCTAGGAGACCAGTGCAATCCTGAAAGATTAAAATCAATCAGTATAGAGTAGAAAACAAAAAGATAGTAATAAAGTAGAAAACAAAAAGATAGTAATAAAGTAGAAAACAAAAAAAGGAAAAAAAAACTTATTGCTTTTTGAACAAAGTAACGGTCATGAGCCACAATATCATTGAGAATCCTATTAAAAATGGTTTGGGTGATTTGGAAACACCTTTCAAAATCCTTCTCATTGTAGGTAGAATTTTTGGAAAAGTAATTGGCGCATAATTGCTCATCACCCTCAAAACAATGTCTGTCCTTGCTTGGTCCACAAGTATTAGTTCAGTCCAAAATAACTTCTTCACTGTCAAGGTACTGGATTATTTCACCCAGGGGGTCTTGTTCTTCAATGATCCATCCAAATGAATTGTTTGGGGGTGGGGATGACATTTGAGTGTTGATATTTTGAGTTTTGCCAATGTGTTGTTGGAAGGAAATTGAAGATTACACCTTTGGCACGTTAGGTAACCCCGCTTAAACCCAACAAATGTGTTTGTGAACTGCGGGCTACTGAAACCCCGCTTGACCCCAGGTCAATTGACCTTAACTTTAGCCGAGCCAATGCGGATGCGCTAAAAGTATTCCCCCGGAACCAACCCCCTAATTTTACATACTTTTTTTGGTGCCGCATCACACCCACCTAAATCATGAATCCGGATTTACCCCAATCAAATATGCTGGCAGTAAATTGATTCAGGCTACAAATATGTTAATCAAGGAATCCTCTGGTGGGTGCATATTTGGCCAGGTATACCATACATGAATTCCAGATTGGAAATATGTCAAATAAAACTAAGGAAAAGTAAGGCTTTCAGATATTAGTCCAGCAAATTATTGAATATGAAAAAGGGTTAAATTGAAAAAAAAGCATAAGCATCAATAAAGATATTTATTTACAAAACTCAAAAAGGGCAATCGCAAAATAAGCTCATTCCATGAACAATGTAAATGCATCGTCAATTAAGTTATAACAAGTTATTGAAACTGATTCTGAATTAGTTTACTTAGTTTTAATGTATTATGAGATAAAAATAAAATAATGATAAACAAAATCGAGGGCTGTGCGCTGAACCAATGCCTCAGAGGGTTGCTTATTTACATGTATGAACATGGCATATATAGAACGATTGGGATATATTATCATAACTCAAGGTTTTGAAATAAAAATAAAAATATTGATTTCAAGTTTTGGCGATGTTTGAGTTGAGTTCAATCGGAGCTATGAATGATGCCGTTCCTGAACATCGCACACATAATTAACAAACAAAAAGGAAATATAGTAAGCAAAGCTGAAGATCGAAGGACAAAGTCGATAGAAAGAACATTAACCTCTTTAACA
>KN361787.1:0-12887 GCA_000785685.1 Uromyces viciae-fabae
TTTTTTTTTTTTAAACTTGTTTGATTTTGATTGATTTAATTTGATGAATGTTTTTTTTTTTGATGAAGGAAAAAAAGGAATCAATCTCTTGATGGATTAACTTATTCTAATATCTTTAGTGGTGTTGTGTTTTTTTTTTTCTTTGAATGAGATGATTTTGATGGATGAGTTGATGATTTGAGCGGATTTTCTTTTTTTTGTTTTTTTCAGTTCGGGTGGATTCGGAGTTGGAGATTTTGGTTGAAGTTGGAAATCAAGTTCGGCAGTTACCGGGTGGCGGATTTTCAGGGTGGCACAGCAACGGTGGTGGGAATTCGCGCCCGGTAACTAATGAGGTCCGTGCGCCTCATCAACTTCCTCTCTTAAGTTAGCGAGCCCCTACCGCCGCAACGGTGGTGGATGCTCCAAGTCCCTCCATTCGCATCTGGGCCGAGCGCGGCGGCAAAGCCCCCTTCCGAGAGAGACGAAGGGCGGACTTGCCAAAGCCTTCATCCCCCGGAGATCCGCTATCGCCGCCCAGCGGTGTCCAAAATCCTCCATGGGGGCCCCGTGTTTAAAAGGGTGTCTTTTGACTTGTGATAAAACAGGCTACCACTTGAACCCCCGCGGTCTTGTTCAAGAAAATTATTTCTCAATCTATCTGAACAACCTCACCCGTCGCATGGAGGACAACATCAACTTGGCGTCTCTTAGGCCCGAGTTCTGCTCTCATTCGGCTCGAGTCATGTCCTTCAAAACAAAGAAAAACCTTCCAAAAGCTTCCCGCTGGCCTCATCCTCAATCTTTTCCCCTCACTCCCGAAATTCTCGCCTCTGCCGGTTATTTTCATGATCCTGCAACTAACGAGCCTGATCGGACAACATGTTGGACGTGTGGAGAATCAATGAAAGGATGGGCTGAGGGTGATGATCCTTGGACCTTACACATCAAATGGAGTTTGTCATTATTTTCTGAATGACTTAAAAACAAAAATTTACTGAATGCTTACGTCTTTCATCTCCCTCGTTCTTCTGGTTTCCCAGGCTCAAAGTGTTCCTTTGCACGATTAGCTTTGCTAGAACATGAGCGGGATACTCAGAACCCCTCCTGGTCCGACTCTCCCACTCACTCATGGGGCACCGCTAACGAATGGTTCCCCCGAGGCTCGGTTCTAATAGAAGCTCGCTTGGCTACTTTTTGTGGTCCAGATGGCCCCTGGAAGCACGAGGGTAAGAAAGGAATACCTACGCGACTTGATGTGAGCATATCTTTCATCAACTCTTTATCATGAATGCTGATTCGACGCGATTATTGCGTCCGATTTTCCAGCTCGCGCGCGCTGGATTTCATTTCACTCCTAATTTGTTCAAAAAAGGACGCAAGTTTGACGTGGATGACACAACGTCTTGTTGTTATTGTCACCGGAGTGTGACTGAATGGGAAGTGGACGATGACCCGGTGTTTGTCCCTTCTCCTGGCTCATACTTGACGAATAATTAGGTTCAATTGCTGACTTTAACTATTGAATACTTTTTCTTTTCTCTACAATAGTTCAGTTCATCTGAAGAAAGGCGCCTGCATCTTCTTCACAGCATCACAGTCGACAGAGAACAAGAAGAATTCTGGCGCAAAACCCGCGAGAAAACCTTCGAAAAACGTGAACAATCTGCCCAAGAACCTGTTGGATCCAGCTAACCATGAATCATTAGCCACACCTGCCCACACAAAGGACCAAACTGATCATGAAGCACAGGAAACTTCCGAGAATCCTTCTTCTAAACCCGCCAGAAAACCTTCGAAGAATCAGAGCAATGTGTCCAAAAACTCCGTAGATCCTTCAGCTAATCATGAATCATTAGCTACAATTGCCCAATCTAAAGACCAGACGGATCCTAAAACACAGGAGATTACCAAGAATCCTATTTCCAAACCCGCCAGAAAACCACCGCGGAATCTGAGCAATGTGCCCAAAAGCTCGCTAGACCTATCAGCAAGCCATGAATCATTGGCTGCACCCGCCCATTTTACAGATCAAGCAAACGATGAAGCACAAGAAATTACCCAGAATCACATTGTCAAGCCTATCAAGAAACCAACAATGGGTCTGAGCAATGTGCTCCAGAACTCTTTAAATGTGTCAACTAATCATGAATCATCAGCTACAGTTGCCCATCTAGAAGATAAAATGGATTGTGAAGTACATGAAATCACCGAGAATCATATTTCCAAACCCGCCCGAAAGCCCTCAAAAAATCTGAGTAATATGCCTGAAAGCTCGATGAATCCCTCATCTAATCATGAATCATTGGCTTCATCTGCCCATTCAAAAGACGAAGCGGATCTTGAGACACAAATAGAAACCGTTGGAGAAGTTGTGCAACGGAATACTGCTTCTCATATCGAAACTGATAATCTATTGAAGGAGTATCTGGGACGTCAAGATCAAGGATCGCTAGCAGAGGGATGGGTGCCGAATCCTTTCAACCCCTCACGCCCGTTTCCGCCTTTGACATCTGAAGAGGCCAAGATGCCACTCAATGAATACTTTGCTTATCGAGCTAATCAGGAAGAAGAAGCGTTCTTAGAATGGATAGAAGAAAAACAAATGAAACCTTGGCTTGAATCGGTTCAAAGGTCCAAAGAATTGCTTGAATCCCTTATCCTTACACGTCAATCTTCGCGTAAACTCTCCTCTAAAAAGCCTAAAAAAAGGGGTAAAGAAAACACTTTTAATTATAAGCAACCCAATGGATCTGCTTCGAATGGTCACCATTAACACACACATCTATAGATAATTTGCATATTTTGGAAAGCTTTAATTTCACACTTCGCCTTCCCCTTTAAAAGTATTTTCTTTTTATAATTCTTTTTTGATGATTCATCTTCTTCTATTACATCAAATAATATCTTACTCCACCTTGCTTATTTCATGTTAATTCGAAGGTTAACCTAAACCATTATTCATGTACACTACTTTCTTTCATCTCATGTTCCTTGCTGTACTCCTTCAAGCTTGTTTCCTTGCTCTTTCATCTTTCTTGATTTTTTTTTCTTATCCTTTTAAATTTTTCTATATTTTTAGTGAACAAAACTTTTTTCTTTCTTTGACCCATTAAGCAACCAATGAATTATTTCATGTTTTTTAAATTAGTTTTTATAATATTTTAAATGCTTGAATGCTCAACTCCATACATAGAACACGATGAACTTGATTTCTCATGGAGAATCAAAGATAAATGTTACTATCTTTGGTGATCAATGGTCAATTAGTTAAATTCTTGGTTTAAAAAATTCAAGCTAATAATTCATTTTTATTTTTTTAGATATTTCTTCCCTTCTTCAAACAAACAAGACCAAAAATCAAACGAAGGAAAATATTTTCAAAGTGAAACTGAAAAGTAACCCAAGAGAACTTCCATGCTTTTAAGTTACGCTGTTCAACTCTTAGAATCAGCTATTCTTAGATGATTATTGATGCTGGGTTTAATTTTCCGATGAACACAACAAACGTTTATCACGTCATACCAATGGATAGGATGTGCCAGAAAAATTGGCATGATTCAGAGGAAAATTAGAATGAAAGATTTGTTGATGTTTATTTGAATGAATCCTATCGAGTAATTTACTGATATGTAGTTGATCAACTGAGTTCGTACATGTGAATGTAATGCTTGGCCGGATTAGGAGACCATGATCTGGTGAACATGCAGGGGGCAGCTCATACCATTGAAGCGGGGGTGTATATATATATTGTGGTCAAGAAGGGAAGGAATAAAATAAAATAGAATTTAAACAAATTCAAGTATGACTGGTCCATTCAACCCATTCTCTCAAGCTTCATCAGCTCCTCTTCATTCTAAACCTGATCCAAAATTACAGACTCGTCAATCACTTCCACCTACCAACCCAAAAGCCTTAGATGCCATAGAAGCTTCAAAGCAACTGGCTGCTTATGCTGCTGTAGACCAACACATTCATCCTCATCATCGGGTTATCGGAATAGGGTAACATGATTCCCTCCCTCTAACTCGTATCATTCATCTATAATTATCTCATCATTACTCTTTTATTTTTTTGTGTTTTTTTTAGGAGTGGAACAACGGTTCCTTATGTCGTCGAGAGAATCGTTCAACAGGGTCACGAAACTAATGATCTAAGGTCAGTGTTATTTCTAATGCATGCTCTAGTTTCTTCACTACTTTTCAATAATCGAGTTCTCGTTTTATTCATTTTTAATTTTAAATTTTTTTTTTTTTCAACAAAAAAAAATCAAGTCACAAAATCAACAAATTGATGCTTTGATATTTGTTTGGTTTACATAAATAAATAAAAGATGGTTTATTCCAACAGGATTTCAATCAAAAGAATTAATAGTAAAAGCGGGATTAAATTTAGGAGACGTAGATCAATTTCCAAGAATAGATGTAACATTGGATGGAGCAGATGAAGTAGATGCTGATTTAAATGCGATAAAAGGAGGAGGAGCATGTCATCTAAGAGAAAAAGTATTGGCTGAGGCTGCAGATAAATTCATATTAGTTGCAGATGCTAGGAAAGATTCTGCTCTACTAGGTACTAATTGGAGGGCTGGCATTCCTATCGAAGTCGTCCCTTTTGCTTGGGCTAAAGTCATTCGGAATATTCAATTAATGGGCTGTCCTGATGCTGTAATTTTTTCCCCCTTGATTTCTCATCTCTATTCTATTTTTTATTTTTTATTTTTGTATTTGACTGCTAACGCTGGTTGAACCATTATTAACTATTGTTATTTTGGATTTCCATTTTGGTTCTTTGCAGACTCTTCGAATGGGCAAATCAAAAGCTGGTCCTGTAGTAACTGATAACGGGTAAGACTAGTAATTTTCAATTTTTTCTTCCTAATCCGAAAGATTTAGCCTATCCATCAAGTAGGTGCATTTAGAAGAAACTAATGGATGACTTCTCTCTTGTGCCTTTTTTCACATGGGCTTTGATTTGATTTGTAATCATCACTGTCAACTTAAAATATAATATAATATATTATGAAGAAATTTTGTCATTGATGCTCCTTTCGATGAAGTTTACATGAGGGATCCAATGGAACTTTCTTACCGAATTAAAATGTTAGCTTTCTGTTTATTTTTTACAGAATCTGCCGAATCTCTAGTAACATGAATTTAATGAAATTTCCTAATTTTTCGTTTGACTTGATGTAGGTTAACTGGTGTTCTAGAAGTGGGTCTCTTCTGTGGAATGGCTCAAGAAGCTTATTTTGGAAATTCGGTAAATATCTTTTCTTGTCTAATAAAACAAATCCTTGATTAGAAATAACACAAAAAATTTATCTTGAGGTAAACTTTGTTGTTTTTCTTTTCCTTGGCTTTCATTCATCAACAATTTAAGGATGGAACTGTTACTATTAGATCTAAAAATGGAAAATCGAGAAAGATTTCAGTGGAAGAAGGTAAAGAAAAAATCCAATCAAATCATCAACATACTGTCAGTCATTATCAACAGGAACTACCACCACAACAACAACAACAGCAAAAGTGGAAGACGGACTCCTCATTATAATGATATTAATAATCCAAACTCTTGTCCATTTTCAACAAACCTGATCCCAAAGTTTTTTTTCTCCCTGCATGTATACATATCTGTTCTTTTATCATGCATTTTTTTTTTTTTTTTTTTTTTTTTTTTTTATTGTTATTCTTTTGTAGATGATTGTTTATTCTTTAAAGCAGAAGATCTTGGTTACGATAATAGGTTAGACTTACTTTTATGAATCAGAATCAAAATCAAAAAATCAAAAATCTCATATATAGATTTGATTTTCTTTTTTTGTTATTTTTTGTTAATTGTTGTGCTTGGTTTTGAATGTTGACTTTCTTAACATTTTCTTTTGTGAAGCAATCCTTTTTTTTTTTTTTTTGTTGATATGTATGTTTATCTCTTGGTGCTGTTTCCCCTCTTGGTTTCCTTTTACTTTCTTTTTCAGCTTTTGAAATCTCACAATCACAAGTAGAATTATATCAATCAATCAATTAATTAATTAATTAATTAATCATTATTATTATTATTATTATGATTATTTTGTGACCTGAGCTTATTTTATTTTATATAAATATATTGTTTCTAGCCTGTTTGGGTATTATCCGCTGATTGATAGAAAAAAAAGGTTGTTATGCATAACCGTTGGATCTGAAAGTTAAAAGAAATTATAGATTTCTGAAGAAAATAATAATAAAAACAATTAAATGGCATTACTAAAATGCACACGGTGGCCCACAAACTCACGTGGTTTTGACTGCGTGCACGCAGCTTTTGGCAAACACATGCTACCAGGAGAAATTGGGGGACACCCTCTGGCAGTTGTCATGTGGTAACTTTCAAACTACTTGTATTCTAACTTGAACTTACTGATTGATTATTCCAATGTAACTGCAATGCACAGTCACTGTGCAGCGTGTGCAGTGATTGTGAATTGAAGATAATTATGGGATGCTTTGTAGTACAAAAAGCAGTAGCAACTAAGATAACAACCACATGTCGACTGGTGGCAGGTGTCCCCCAATTTCTGCTGGTGTGTGGTTCTTAAAGAACTGCGTGAGTCCAAAATGAAAAAGAGAGAAATGGTTTTTGGGTCTAAAAACTGCCAAAAAATTCCTCAGAATCTTTCAAAGGGTTATGGACCCCAAAAAAATTAATCAAAAAAAAGAAAAAAAATATAATGAAAAGAGGATTTGCACAGGGCCCCAAAATGTTATGAAGGGGCCCTTTCCCGTGGAAAAGAAGTTGATGGGGGTTGATATCAACCCTCAAACTAGGAATTTAGCCCAAAAAAAAAAAAAAAAGAACAAGAACAAAAGAAATAAAAAACAAAAAAAGGGTTTTGGGAAAAAAGGCCACAAACAAATTGGCAGATGCCCATGTCCTGTGGAATTTGAGCTTATGGGGCTTTCCAAAATCCTTTGAAGAAGCAAAATAAAAATAAAAATTAAGAAAGAAAAAGAAAGACAAAAGGAAAAATGAAAAATAAAGACAAAAAAAATCAAAAAAACCAAAAGAAAAGAAAAGAAATAACAAAAGGTTTTGGGAAAAAAGGCCACAAAAAAATTGGCAGATGCCCATGTCCTGTGGAATTTGAGCTTATGGGGCTTTCCAAGATCCTTTGAAGAAGCAAAATAAAAATAAAAATTAAGAAAGAAAGAAAAATAAAGACAAAAGGAAAAATGAAAAATAAAGACAAAAAAAATCAAAAAAACCAAAAGAAAAGAAAAGAAATAACAAAATCAAAGAAATAAGAAAGAAATAAGAAATAAATGAAAAATAAATAAATAAAAAATAAATAAATAAATAAAGAAAAAATAAAGAAAAAACAAAGAAAAAATAAAGAAAAAATAAAGAAAATGAGAAAGAAAAAGAGAAAGAAAGAAAGAAAGAAAGAAAGAAAGAAAGAAAGAAAAAGAGAAAGAAAGTAAGAAAGAAAAAAGAAAAAAAGGAAAAAAGGAAAAAGAGAAAGAAAGAAAGAAAGAAAGAAAAAGAGAAAGAAAGTAAGAAAGAAAAAAGAAAAAAAGTAAAAAAGGAAAAAGAAGGAAAAAAAATAAGAAAGAAGAAAGGAAATAGGAAAGTAATCGGGGCCAAAACAAAAGTTCTATTACAGCATCCAGAAGCAGTAACATCTGAGGAACTTGCAGTGACTGAGCTGATAACTGAGGAAGTCACACCATTACAAATGGCAGTCACTGCTTCCCAAAGAAATTTTTCCACATTAATATTAGGCCCATGGTTCAGAAATCACGACCCAGAAACATTGTATGTATTGGTGAGCAAAATAACAGAACCCTTTTTTGCTGAACCGCCCAAAACACTACAGCTTGATGCAGTGGTGTCACTCTCCAAAGACCCCACTGCTTTGTGCTTTCTGGAACCAGATTCAGGAAAATCCACATTCCAGAGCTGGATTACAGCTTGCTTAATCAGAAGGATAAACCATTTGTGTTAGTGCTAAATTCTATGGATTCCCTGGGGGATAACCAGGTCAGTACTCTACCACTATACCACATAAATAAACAAAAAAAATTGAAATACATACCTCCAATACACCTGGAGCTTCTCAAAGAATTCCTTCTTTGACTAGTGAGTCTGCTTGATTATTGAGTTGAAAATGTCTGAGATTCCCTCTGATGAATTTTCAGAAGCAACCATGAGCTTCAGAGTGGTAATGAATTAATACTGACTTCCTCAAGGATTTATTGTTGCCATCTGTCACAAACTGGTACAGAAGTATTTTAAATGTTGATTTAAAACCTCTGGGACTTCCCCACATGGCACACTGAACATCTATTCTGGGATCCTTGTGGGTTAGAAAGGCTAATAAAAATTTCTTGGGACTTAATGTGTGGTGCAACATGACAGAGTTGACATGGTGAACCTTCTTGTGTAAGGTTGTAAAATGAGGAAGCTGAGAGATTTTACTTGGGGATTCCGGATCTTGGTAAAAGAATTATATATTTCTGAAGTTAAAATAACAATAAAATAATTAATAACAATTATTTTAAATAACAATATTTGATTTTTATAAAGATAAAAAATATAATAAAGAAACATTATGCTTTACCTCAAGGCAGAGCTGGTTGGATGATAAATATTATAATAATGATGTGAAAATGAAATAAGAAATGATTTAAATAGAATATAAAAAGATAATGTTAATTTTGTGAAATTTACACAACTAAAAGATTATTTTATTTCATGTCAGTTTATTTCTCTCTCTCTTTTTAAATACAAACAATTTTTAAACAAAATGTATCTTTACCTAAAAGATGAAAAATAGATAAATTGGATAAGATTCAATGAGAATATAATATTCTAATAATAATAAAATGGTAAAATAATAATAATAAAATGATAAAATCATAATAATAAAATGATAAAATAATAATAATAAAATGATAAAATAATAATAATAAAAATAAAAATAAAATAACATATTATGAATATAATATTTTATGAGTTAAAAGGATTTAAAATATAATTAATATTAGATAAAATAATTTTGAATAAATGTTTTATAATTTTAAGAATGATAATAAATTTTTAATAAGATTTTGAAATTTTTAATCTTTTTATAAAAATATTTTTATTAAAGATTTTAAAAGAAACAAGCTTGTTCTATGAAAATGATCTTGATGAATAGAAATGATTCATCAAGATCATGAAAGAGTTTATTTTAATGATTCAAAAATTGTTCAACAATCATGACATAATATTATGTCAAAGCTGTTTTGGAAGAGAGGCATAAATGAATCATGACATCATGATCATGAAAAAGAATTTCATTAATTTAATTAAAATTTTGATTATTTTTAAAAATAATTTTATTTTATTTAGGGGGTTGTTTTTTGCACCACCCAAAACCTGGCGCGCACCACCTTTTGACAACAGGAGGCCGTCAAACGCTTGTTGAATTTTTTAGATATTTTTTTAAAAATACTTCTAGGTGTCCTAGAGTAACCAAACTTTTTTCCCAGAATCCTCAGACCCTCTCCTTCATCTTCTCAACTTTTTAGCTTCAAAGAAGAAATTCAAATACTCCATATTTAGGGAGTACACAAAATCAAAAAAAAAATGAAAATAAAATGGTTAATGTGGGAATTTATATGGCCTAAACATTTTATCACATGAATGCAAACCTTATTAGAATATGGGATAAAAAAAAATTCCACGGGGAAGCAAACAAAATAGGTTTTACGTTTACTTTTGCAAAATTTTGGTACATGCACCAGTTTTTGCAAAAGTAAAGGTTAAAAATATATTTTTTTGCTTCCCTGTGGAAACTTTTTTTATCCCATATTCAAATAGGGTTGAAATACATGTGATAAACGTTTTAGCCCATATTTCCCGCATTAACCTTTTTTTTTTTGATTTTGTGTACTCCCCAAATATGGAGTACTTGAAGTTTCTTTTTGGAGCTAAAAATCTCAGAAAATGAAGGAGGGGGGTTCAGAATGCTGGCACAAAATTTTGGTGACTTGACAAAACCTCAAAGTATTTTTAAAAAATATTTCAAAAAATTAAAAAAGGTGCAACAGCCTCCTGACTGTCAGAATAGCAAAAGATTATTAAATGACACCACTAATAATAGTGAGTCAAAATGATTTTAAATCTTTTCTGAAATAAAAATCAAAAGATTTATTTTATTAAAAATATTATAATAATTTTTATTAATTAAATTTTTATTTTCACCATTCTAAGAAAATAAAAAGATGATTAAAATCACTTAATAAAATACAGAATGAGAATGAAATTATTAGTAAGTTTTTATTTAAATTAAATTATTAATTAATGATTAGAAATAAATATTTAGATTATTAAATTAAATAAAATAGGGTGTATCAATTATTAAAAATCCACAATTAGAAATCCGTAAATTAAAAAAATCCAAATCCACAATTTGTAATTAACAGATTTCCAAAACCAGGTAGCTAAAAAGTCAACGGATTTTGAAATCTAAAATCTCAAATATTTTGTAAAAACTCACATATTTACACCTCATCACCCTGTTTAAATATTCATCTACCTCATACCAAATTTTATATACCTCATACCAACCTTTATATCAACAACTCAACTGAAAATCATGCGAACACCAACTCAACGCAGTATCCTTCATCAAGCTGCCACCCCATCTGCTACTATCATGCTAATTGACTCTGACTGTGACTCTGACCATGAAGATTTATATCTTTTCTGTTGCCATCAACTCCAGAAAAGATATCTTTCTGCCAGAAACACCACTACTAGACTTCATCCTCTCTATGATTTATCAAAACTGCAATCACTTACAGCTTCAAGTTTTCTTCAATTATTTAGAATGTCATTTCCTTGCTACCTCAATCTTCTAAACCTCATTGAGCCCCACCCAATTTTCTATAACACATCTTACAACCCCCAAAGAGATCCTTCAATCCAGCTTGCAGTTGCCATTTGTGGCCTGGGCTCTAATGGAAATGGTGCAGCAGTTTTTCGACTCAAAAATCTTTTCTCAATTGGATATGGTACCATCAGCTTATATACTTCAAGGATCATCAAGGTTATCTATCAGTTACGATTTCAGATGGCATCATGGCCCTCAAAACAAGAAAGGCAAGAACTTTCTGAGGTTATGCAAAGTGAGGGGTTCCCTGGATGTATTGGATTTGTTGATGGAACCACTATACCACTCAGCCAAAAGCCACCTTTTGATGGCAATCACTTTTTCGATAGAAAAAAGAGGTATGAAATCTTATATTTGTAAAATTTGCACAACTAAAATTATATTTCTTATTAGTTTTAGCAATAATTCTCTCTCTTTTTTTTAATTTAAAATACAACAAAAACAAAAATAATAAAATATAAAAGATGAATAAAAATCCTGTCTTGACCTAAAAGGTGAAAATAAGTGCCAGATAATTTTTAAGATAATTAAAATATAATAATTAATTTTTAATAAATTTAATAATTTTAAGATAAAATTTTAATATAATTTTAAGATAAAATTTTAATATAATTTTAATTTTAAAAATAAAAATTGACGAAACAATTTTTATTCAATTTTATTTAAATAATTTTGATTGATAATAAAACTGATTTGTTTTGATAGAAAAATATTTTAAGATGAAAATAATTTTTATTTATTTTTAAGAGTAATTTTAATTGAATAATTAAAATTATGCGTTGTCTGACTTTTCTGAGTTTTTAAGTATTTTTATTATTTTTATTGATTTTTATGTTATGTTTGTTGATTATGATTCGAATTGAATGTTTACTACAAAAAGAGAGGTGGTCAATGACGTCATGTGACGTCATTGAATTGTTTTGAATCAAGAATGGTCAATTACGTCATGATCGTCTTGATTTTTAATTTTTATTTTTAATTTTTAAATTATTAATTTATTTTTATTCAAAATAAATTAATAGGGGGTGTCAAATATCACCAAACCTGACATTACCAACACGACCTTTTTTTTGGATCAAACACAACTTTTTAATTTCGAGTTTTTCAAAAAATCTTGACCCAACTGAGGTATTTTTTGAAATGCAGTTTTTCATAAAAACATCGTATTTTGAGCCAACCAGACATTTCAAAATAAGTGGGTTTTTTTGAAATAATCCTCACCCATCACACCACATCTGTCTCTCCTCAACTACCAAATTACTCGACAACATCACACAGTTGACATAACTCCATTAACCAATCAATATCAACTCAACTCCTCAACAAATTCAATCCTCCTCAACACTGTAATTTTTTTTAAAAATCATATTTTCTTAAAAAGACAAACAAAACTAATTTTTTTTTGTTGCAGATCAACTCACTCGTCTCATTGGTCTAAATCAAACACACTTGTCTGATTGGTCTAAATCAAACTCACTCGTCTCATTGGTCTTAATCAAACTCACTTGTCTGGTTGTTCTAAATTAATTGTATTCAAACCTCAGGTATGCTCATCATCTTTTTTGTTCTCACTCAATGTTTTTTTTTTTTCATGGTTTCTTTGATTTTTCCCTGCTGCCCTGTTTTTTTTTCTACCATCCAGGGTAGCAGGTATCATTACCTCCCTGCTACCCATTGGCCCTCAATGGGGCTGATTGACCCTAAAAAGGTCGATCAGCACCTGTAGAGCCAGCCAAGCAATTGGCTGGCTCTACATGGGTCGATCAGCCCTTTTAGAGCCAAACAAGTGTTTGGTTGGCTCTACAAGGGCTGATTGGTCCCTTCTTGGGCCGAACAATTGCTCGGTTGGCTCTACAAGGGCCAATCGGTCCGTTGTAGAGCCATTATAAATTTTATTACAAGTTAAAAGTTTAAATCATCAGAAAAAATCTGGTTGGATCAACTTTTGCACCAGCCAGATTGAATTTTCACTTCTGCCATAGATTAGAGA
>JNCO01003464.1:0-16699 GCA_000785685.1 Uromyces viciae-fabae
TAATTTCCCAATTTTTTTTTTTTCTTTTTTTTTTTTTTTCTTTTTAATAGCATCATTCATTTTTCTCTCATCAGGAATGCTTGTACGTGCACATCCGCCTTCTCTGGGGATTACTCAAAACCAAATTGATTCCACCATCAGCAAACCCAGTGCACATCCAAAGCTTTTGTGCCAATTTTACCCACATTTCCAAATTCAAACAATATTCCCAATATTTGAGTGCAGCTCAGTTGATCACCAATGCCAACATCATGACCTTGAAGGATGCACACGCCGTAAGAATCAAAGGCGGCAAGAATTTAATGCACATTGAAGAGACGTACTTGTCCCACATTCATAGCTACCTTCCTAACGTAGGTATCCATTTCTGGGGACCAAATCTTGAGGAGGGAGCAGAAGGTCTTTTCAACACTGCCTGTTTTTTTGCTGCTATCAGCATATTTTGATAAATCGCTGTGGCTGGGGCGTACAACTTTGTAGGATTTAACCATGCCTATAAGGCCAATGTCCTTTCAATGACATGAGCTTATAACAATTATTTCCACCACGTTTTGGCCGCAAAATTTCAATCAGAATGAAAGCAACGTGGAAAAACAGTAGAAGACTCTGAAACTTGATGTACTCAAAGGAATCACTCTCAAGTAAGTCATGTTTTGTTTTTATCTTTTCTGATTTCCAATGCTGAAAACTCCAATTCTATTTTTGCTAGCTATGTGAACTGCGTAAAACATTTGCATCTAAAAACTAACTTCCAGAACGCTACCAGTGCATCATTTGTGATGTGGGATCCCATAGTGATGATGAGTGGGATGCATATCATGGATATTCTGCAATCAAAACCCTCCCATATTGATCAAACTCCACCAACGAATTCTTTTGCCAATTGGATACAATGATGAAGAATGCAGCCGCTGCCTCAAAAAAAACTTGTTGAGACAGAGTCCTGGAAACCCGATTCCTTCAAGCTTCACCAG
This sequence comes from Uromyces viciae-fabae, assembly GCA_000785685.1. Lineage (NCBI taxonomy): Eukaryota > Fungi > Basidiomycota > Pucciniomycetes > Pucciniales > Pucciniaceae > Uromyces > Uromyces viciae-fabae. The sequence continues at coordinate 975 of JNCO01003464.1, forward strand.
GATTCCCAAAGGGTTTCCCGTGGACTTCTATAGCTGAAAGAGCACGGTGGAATGGACCACAGCCCAGAAGCTTGACATCCCTGACCTCACTTCAGTCGCTTTCCTTCCAAACATTGAAGACTCCCTCTATGCAAAGAATCATCTGAATTATAACAAGGATGAAAAACTTACAGATTGACAGTTCAATAAGAAGTATCTTGAATCAGTTCTCAAGCACAAAAAATTAAACAAGGTTATGGAAGAGGAGGAGCAATTAGAGATGGTAGCCAAGGATGACAAAGATGATGAAAGTGAAGGCATTGATTTGGAAGGGGATAGTCCTGTGGATAGCAAGACTTACCTGTCTGAGGGTGATTGGGGTAAGCAATACCAATCAGATCAAGACTCTGATTTTGATGAAGATGACAATGATAACTCCCAATTGGAGGCCAACATTGAAGATGATGAAAACATGGAAGATGCTGCCTAAAGCCTCTTCCATTCTGGAGGCGGTGTGGTACTCTAAAGTGGACTCAATAAAAAAATTATTATTTCACCCTGAAGGAGCAGGAATTCTTTAGTTTTTATTTTAGAAATGGATTCTACACCCAAATTAACCCCTAGTCACTCACCAAAGCCATATCAATAACTCCACTAGTTTAAGAGCTACTCAAAGCAGAAGACTTAAATAGGGTACTTAGAATTATTTCACAACTTCACAATCATTATGAATATAGCTTTATGCATCAAGAAAATAATATATAAGACAATAAACCATAACAAATACACATAATCCATATCTACTATCACATATCTAATACAAGTTTCATAGATAAGAGGCTATGACCTCATTCACTGTACATATTCAACTAACACAGAATACACACACACTCACACATGTTTAGAAAGCCTCTGACCTCATATTACAGTTCCCACCTGTTTCAAAAGGGATTAGCCCATATGTCTGGAAGGAGATAAGATAAGATACACTAGCACTGATGTCATGTCTGTGCACTGTATGATGTTCTGACACCCTGTTTGTTGTACCCTGTTTTTCACACCATTTGTCTATATAAGGAGCTCTCTCCTCAGTGTTTTCCCCCCATCTGATCTGATCTGATCTAAGGAATCTGATTTTATCAGAAAAATAATCTAATCTATCTAATCTGTTCAGCAGAAAATTATAATCAAAAAGTCCCACTGGACATTCCCCCCATAATAATAAATAATACTTACTTACATACCATCCAAAGAAATAAATACTTAAACATTCATTGAACCTTCAGTGTGTAGCCATTGCTCACATTTTTCCCCCTTTCTTGAAAGAGCCATAAAGGACTTGACTCACATCCTTGCTCTCACAGCTATCCTGCTGTCTTGATCACCTTTCTTTTCCTCAACCAAATCTGAGTGCAGGAAACACTCTCTTAAACTTCCATTCTTCTTACCATCACCAGGTGTAGCCTTGCTCCCTGTTATTACCCACCTTTAAATCCTTCTAAGACTTTCATTACTTACATATCATCCAAAGAAATAAATACTTAAACATTCATTGAACCTTCAGTGTGTAGCCATTGCTCACATTCCACCCTTACCTTTCTTGAAAGAGCCATAAAGTGTGTAGCCATTGCTCACATTTTTCCCCTTTCTTAAGGAGCCATAGAGGAGTTGACTCATATCCCCTGCTCCCACAGCTATCCTGCTGTCTTGATCACCTTTCTTTTCCTCAACCAAATCTGAGTGCAGGAAAAACTCTCTTAAACTTCTAACCTTCTTACCATCAACAGTTGTAGCCTTGCTCCCTGTCATCCCCATCACTAAATCCTTCTAAGACTTTCTTGTCACCCCAGGAAGGCAGAGTCTTCACTCCACCATCCCTTCCTAAATTCTACTATAAGGGTTAAAATCAACTTTAGCCTCTTTTAGAGTCTCACAGCGGGGGTTGAAAATCAGCCATAAAATTTCCCGCCAAATTGCTTCAGTTCATTATATATTTTAATTTAAGTCTCACAGCGGGGGTTGAAAATCAGCCATAAAATTTCCCGCCAAATTGCTTCAGTTCATTATATATTTTAATTTTAACTGTAGGAAATCATTTGTGTCCATCCAACTAAACTAGGTTGTTGTTTAAGACATGATTTTCTGCCTGTGTCAGATCATCTCTCCATTTTTTCCTCATTTTCTTTCTTTCCGCTCCATATCTTGTGTAAGTTGAGGATCTATTTCTCCTACTTATGCAAAGTCACAAACAAACATTGCCTGCCTAAATTATGAAAACTGTGCAATGGTGTCCCCTTTTTACCATTGAAGATTTTTTTTTTTTTTTTAAATTTTTGTGCTGTGCCAGCAAGCATGAAATCATGTTTTGAATCACAAGGGTCTCACTCATCCACTGATTCAACTCAAATGTCACCAGGAATTGGTATCAGGAAAGCCCAAAGGTTAGATGGTCACAGACAACAAGCTACGTGAATTTTTATAAAAGTTATTTCAAATTACACAGAATGGCCACTAGTACAGTGGGTAAATATATAAATCATACAAGTGATATTGTAATAGTACAAGTTTGAAGGGAAAAGAAGAGTAAAGTGGTTGTCAGATAATGTTAAGGAAACTAAGTCTTGATTTTTAAAACACTCAGCTTTTTTACTGGGGTAAGAATAATCCCATCTTGATTTATGCCAAACATGCCTTGTGGCAAGAAACGGTACACAGCTAGATATTGTACATCAACAACGGAGTCAATTATGTGTGTGTCAGCTACCCGCCGTACAACTGCCTTCATCTTATATAACCAGCACCTAAAATTCACCAATGGACTGGAAAGATCCTTGCAAAAAAGTTTTTCAATTGCCTGTAGGTTAAGTAATACCTGATTACCTTCTTTGGAAATGGACAGACATGATGTATTTAACAAATCCATAAATAATCTGCCCCAAAATCCTGACTGCCACACAGTTGTTTGGTTTGCAGCATCCAATGTTGAGGTTGGCATTGCATTGCCAGTTTCCCTTGATCAAGACCCCAGATTGTAAAATATGAGCGTTTTCTGGGTGAGGTAGGTGCTGAAAATCAAAAATGATTTAAGAGGCACACATGTTCCAGAATCCAATCATAAAAATAGTCACTAAGAATAACCACCCTCCCTCAATCAATCTTCCTACAATCATTTACAGAGTTGTTGTCTTCCAAAAATGCCTTGATTGGTTCATGGTATTCCACCCTCTGTATTTGGCAGAAACGTTTGAGCAAAGTGCCCTCTAGCTCCCCTGTGTCAACCTTATAGTCAGCATAAGAGAACCACCCAATCAATGATTTGTGTCTATGCTTTGTAGCTTCCCAATGGTTTGCTCACCGGAAAGTTCAGCTACCCCACCTAGTGGACCCCATAGATCCAGCTGTTGCAGAACATGTAAGGCATAGTGGTGGTTGGGGAGGATTTTTAAGTCAGAGAATATGATTCACAATGTCTTGCTGTACTTTTGATAACATTTTGCAAATTTGAGCCCATGAGTCAACCTGATTTTTCTTGCTCTTATTATATGGGTGCATTGAAGGAGACTACTAGTATTGTCCATGATGTTGAATCAGTTGGTATTTTTTTTGACATTGTTGATGTCATCTAGAAAGATCTCTGCCATAATGAGTGGAATCACAAAAAAAAAAAAGTAAATACCATTTTGAAGCCTTCAGCTTCCCAAATTTTGATTTCCCTAGTTCACTAGGAAGACATCCAACAGAGGATGGGAAGACTAATGTTGAAAGGGCTTGACAAAAATACACCATTTCTTTATCTGTGAATAGTCCCCCAGCACCCACATCTAGCTCAAAATTGCTTTCATCGTAATTGGTGTCTTCATTTTCTTTTTCTGATCCTTGACTCTTGTCTTCACTCAACTCCAACCTAGGTCTCTTCTCTTTTCAATCTTGACTATAGCCATGTTGCCTTTTTTCTTTAAAAGATAAACTTTTAAATCCCCACTGCTTGCAAAAATGATGCATCAAAATGCCTTCCAACCAGTTGTGCAATAAACCTAATTCCACATGCTGGTCTGGATCAGGATACGGTAGACAATTCAGTTAAGAATAACGTACACCTGTTTACCATAAGATGTTGTCACAGACGGATAGTGTTACTGCTTGAGCCCAATTGTTTGAAATTTTTCTGACTTGTTGGCCAGATCTTGAGATTCCTAGTTGGAGTTTCTGCAAGTGAACCTTCTGCACAGCACACCAGGAAGATAAATAATTAGCGGAATGAGATGCATCCCCAGCAACTTTATGAGTTGCACCCAGGTCTCCAACTAAAGGAAGAAGCCTGATGTGAACTGGTTGTCATTGTGGAAAAATATGTGTTTCAATGTTTATTGGCTCTGTGAGTTTGACCAGCTCATCTATGAAAGGTTTCATCAGGTGGGTGATAGTCGTCATGCTGGGGGCTTCAGATCCAGGAGTTATGCCAGAAGCAAAAATGTACGGAGTTTTGTTTTGTAATTGAGGCGGGGAACTTAAGCATGTTAGGGAAATGATTCCAATCAAGACTTGTTTCCCAGAGAGTTTGTTACCACAGGGGTTGAACCAGTCAACAAAAACTGAGAAGATCAATTGTAGTTGTGAATCTCTTGCGTTGGGCCATTGCAGATTCTTATATGCCAAGCCTTGCTGGATGTCACAAACTACGCCAGTTGGCATGGTTGATAACTCTTGATTCCATTTTTTGATTGAATTTTCAATTCTGGGGATGTTTAGGAACCAAGGTATTCAAGACTTGAGTTTCTGGGTGTAAAATACTCAGTGTGAATGACTGATCAATGGAAACTGGGTAGGTTTCAAGCAAGAATTTTTAGCTTGGAACTTTCCTTGATGTGATGATGCCAGAAAGTATTTTTTTTTCAAAGTATATTGGAGTATTGTATGGTTTCAATCAAGGAGTTGGAGAGTATTGACAGAAATCAGGTAGGAGTCAAATACCGTAAAACAAGTAGAGCAACACGTGAGTTTGATAATTTTCACGTTTGCTGATACATTTTTTGGAATATTATTCCTTCTGCAAAAAGAGATAGTAAGTTATCTTACTATCTTTGATATTGAATAAAAATTAATTTATTCATTTTGAATATTTTATTTTTATTTTGAGCTTCATCTCAGGCTCTGTTGACCAAAACAGAAAATGGTCAACAGCTCTTAAAAACAATTAAGAGAGCTTCATCTCAGGCTCTGTTGACCAAAACAGAAAATGGTCAACAGCTCTTAAAAACAATTAAGAGATTTAATTGACCAGAGAATTTGTAAGCTTTTGTTTTAGTTAAAAAACTTTTTAAGAGCTTATATTGTTTCTTTATGTTAACTAAATTTTAGATTAAATCAAGTCAATACTCCTTGATCAAAACTTCTAAAGAGAATAACTTAACTAGAAGTCTAGTAAGTTATTCTTCAAGTTTCTTAAAAGGAAAAAACTTATTCTTAAAATTTAGAATACTTACAATCAATATTTCTTTAGATAAAAAAGAACAAAATTTGTAAATCATATTTTTATAATATTTTTATAATATTTTTATAATATTTTTATTATTATTATCTGGCAGCTTATATTGTCCCTTAGGTATTATTTCATTTCATTATTTTTCTTATGTTGTTTTTCTAATCATTCTAGCATAATTATTAATGAAATAATATTTTTATAATATTTTTATTATTATTATCTGGCAGCTTATATTGTATCTCCCCTTAGGTATTATTTCATTTCATTATTTTTCTTATGTTGTTTTTCTAATCATTCTAGCATAATTATTAATGAAATACATTACCTTAGTTTGTGTATTCTTTCAGATTTACAGTCTCAAGCTTATAAATAGCAATTATCAATTTAATACACAAAATGATTAAGGTTAAATCAAGAATAAATCAGTTCTAATTATGAATACACTCAAAAAAGAAACATCTAACAAAACAGGTCTTATCATTATTCCAAATCTTACTGGATCAAATTAATCCATTTGGCACTCTAAAATGATCATATTTTTAAGATCAAAACAATTGCTTGAATTGTGCTTAGAAGAACTCAAAATACTTACCAGTGCAATTACCAATAAAATGAAAAATTCTCTAGTCTATTTATCTTCCAAAGTTGACAATGAGATATATAATTAAACTTTTCCGGATCCAGAAGCCATAACACCTTTTCAAGTTTGGAACTCATTAAAAGAGTGTTATGCATCTTCAGATATTTACACATTAGTTCGTGTTTGGTCAGAATGGGAAAAGGTGAAATATTTTGGCTCTCTTCTAGTTTTTTTAAATCAAATGGACTATGTCTTCAAAGATTTCAAGTCAATTGGAATAAATATTTTGCAAAAATTCTTTAGTTGTGCAAAAATATTCAGATTAACCAAAAAACAAGCAACTCTAATGGATTCATTAATAGCAGACATTGAATTATCAAATGATCCATTGCAATTCCTGAAGAAACTTCAACAAATAGCTAATCATGAAGCTATTACTATTATTCATAATCCTAAAGCTGAATGTTCATCCTCAAGTGTAGCCTTATCCAGTAATACTCAAAAATTCAAATTTAACAATAAAAAAAGACCTTTCATTTCCTGTTCTGGAGTAAAACATAATCCTCAAGCTTATCATAGTGAAGACAATTGTTTGAATATTCACCTGGAAGAACAAATTAAAAGAAATAAAAATGAAAAAGCAAATAAGAATAATACACAAATTAATGATTCTGATTCTAATGAATTATCAGTTCCTTCCTTTTATTATTTTTTCAACAACAATTGTTTGAATATTCACCTGGAAGAACAAATTAAAAGAAATAAAAATGAAAAAGCAAATTTATCAACTACAATTTCAACAACTTCTAATAATGATAAGAATAATACACAAATTAATGATTCTGATTCTAATGAATTATCAGTTCCTTCCTTTTATTATTTTTTCAACAACTAAATCGACATCAAATAATTTAACCATGGTTTTAGACTCAGGAGCTAGTAACCATATGCTTAATTCAACCAATTTATTTGAAAATACAAGACCAGTTGATATAAACATTATTACGGGTGACAGAAAAATTAGAAAAGAATTAGTTGCAGTACTAAATGGTGATGCTTATTTTAAAATTAATAATATTACCATTACATTGAAGGATGAATTATTTGTTCCAGAACTCTCAAGATGTTTGATTTCAATTACTCAATTGATGAAAGATAAATTAGTAGTTCAAAGAAGTTTAAATAGTTTTGAAGTGATTTTTGATGATCAAAAATTATTTAATTTAAATTTAAACAATAATCTTTTTGAAGTAGAAGGTACAATTATTCCAATGAAATCTAAATCAACTGTTATGCTAAATACCATAATTAATGAAAATAGTTTTACCAAATGGCATAATTGTTTAGGTCATGCATCAATTAACAGATTAAAAGTAGTTCTTTCAGATAAAGAAAAACTCATTAAAGATAAAAGATTCAGTTTATGCATGAAAGGAAAACTAACTAGAAAAAGTTACAAAAATCATTTTGACACAACATCAGCTCTCTTACAAGTTTTTCATGGGGATCTAGTTGGACCTATTTCTCCATCTTTGAATGGAGGAGCAAGATACTTTTTAAACCTAGTTGATCAATTTACAGGCTTCATTTCAATTACTATTTTAAAAGAGAAAAATGAAACAGCAAAATTCATTGCATGATTTAAAGTCTTTTTTGAAAATCAAACAGGGAAAAAATCCAAGAATCTTATAACAGATGGTGGTGGAGAGTTTTGTAATCAAACTCTATCTATTATTTTAATTGCAAATGGAATACAACATAATGTTTCACCTCGCTATACACCTCAACAAAACGGAATAGCGGAACAACCTAATCATACAATGATTGACATGACTCGAGGTATGATGATGCATACAAATTAGGCACCCAAATGGTGGGTGGAGGGAGTGAAAACAGCATCTGGATTTACAAATTGTTTACTGACTATCTCAAAAATTTGATCATCACCCCTTGAGTTTATGTTCAAAATTAAACCTAAAATCAATTTCTTCAGAAATTTTGGGTGAAAGGTCTGGATGGTTAAACCAAATATAAATAGAGTAACAAAATTTGATTCCATTTCATGGGAAGGCGTCTTAGTAGGATATAAAAATGACTACTCTGCTTATAAGGTTATCGGATTAGATGATAAAAAAGGGATAACAATTAAGCACACTTATTTTGATGAGGAAATGTTTCCATACTGTTCAGCTTTAAATAAAAGTTTTAATAATCTAAATGAATCTAATAATTTACCAATCTTTCATGATTCAGTAATTTTACCTTTTGACAAAGAAGAAAATTTACCTATCAAAGAGGAAATAAAGAATCAAGAAGTTTTTACAGAAGGTGAAATTGAAAAAGATGATTCTGTTGAAATTGAAGTTAATAATGAAGATGAAATCCAAAAATCATGTTCAAGTAAAATTATTAATGGGAAAATAGAAGCAGCAAACATACTTAAATATTCTAGACAACAAGCTCTACTAACTCTAGCTACTGAAGTTTCTCAGCCAAAGACTCACAATCAAGCAATGAAATCAGTTGAGAAAGAAAAGTGGATAGAAGCAGAAAAGAAAGAATATGAGAATATGGAAAATCATTAAGTGTTGTGAGAAAGAAGCAGAAGATCTACTGAGTTGCTGATACCATCTACATGGGCTTTTCATAAGAAACTTGGAGTTGGTAATAAGGTAACTGAGTTTGAAGCACAAATATATACACAAGGTTTTCAACAAACATTTGGCTTAGATTTTCACAAGTATGCATCAACTGGAAAGCTAGTGTTGCTTTGACTGTTGATATCTTTTGCTGTATCAGAAAATCTTTCTATTCATCAATTGGATGTTCAATCAGCTTTCCTTACTTGTCCTTTGTAAGATATAGTAACAATTTTACCTCCACCAGGTTTTGAGGGTTCTGAAGGCATAATTTTTGAAATTGAGAAAGCAGTTTATCGCTTACATCAAGCAACTCTTGTATGGTACAAGAGATTATCAAACTTTCTCAAGTCTATTGGATTCAAAATTTCTTTATCTGATCCTTGTGTGTTTTGGAGAGATCACATGAAAGATAAACCTGCTATCTGGATATTTGGCCATGTGGATAATCTAGTTATCATCAGTCAGAAACCTGAAGTTTTAAAGAGGGAAATTGAAGCTGGATTTGCTACAAAGTATCTTGGAGAAGCTGAATTTTTACTAGGTATGAAGATTGAAAGGCACAATGATGTACTTATTATTAATCAAGCACAATATGTTGAAAGAAAGCTAGCACAATATGATCTTTGTAATGAGCATCCTGAATCATGCCCTTTGAATACAAAGTTAAAACTCACTTCCGCATCTTCTCAAGGTCAAGATTCATTAAAAAGCTTGATGTGAACTATAGAGGTTTGATAGGCTCATTAAATTATATTAGCATATTAACTCAACCTGATATTTCTTATTCAGTAAGTGCCTTATAACAGCTTTTAGATAATCCAGGTCTATCTCACTATCAAGCTGCCATCCAAGCATTTCTCTATTTAAACTGTACTAGAGAATTGGGTCTTACATTCAAAAAGCAACTTGATTTTGAATTTAAAGGTGATGTAGACTTGGATTGGGGTAATTGTTTAATTACACATTGTTCAATAATGAGCTTTGTAATCATTTTGGGTAATCACTTGCTATCATGGAAGTCAAGTAAACAAATTACTGTTTCTTTGTTGTCAGCTGAAGCCGAATACAAGGCACTTCCCGACCTGAGCAGAGAAGTGGCATGGTTTTCTAGTTTGAATGATGAACTTCAACTCATGAATTCAATTGCAACTATAAAATTTTGTTGATAACAAGGCGGCTATTGATCTTGCTAATAGTGAAACAGCACAAAATGAGTTTTGTGTTGATTTTTGGACTCGAGAGGATGGAAAATCTAGGAGAAAAATTAACACAAATAGCTGAATGCTTTTCTGACTGGGCTAAAGCAACAACCAAGAGGTTTTCATAGTAAAAAGGGGCAAGTGTCAAAGACACTTGGAATGATTGAAGAAGCAGAAGGAGAAGTTTTGGAATCAATGTTTTTCATGATGACATGTTGCTCCTAAACATATAGGAATACAAACACCCCACACTTGTGGGTGAAATAAAACAATATTGAATAAATTACTTTTGATTCTTTAGACAAACTTCAACTAGAAGTAATTTACTCAACTATACTACACTTCAACTAGAAGCACTACTTGGACTATGCTTTAACTAGCAGCAACTAGCTAAACTATACTGAGCTTCAACTAGAAGCCAAAAACTTTAGAGAAACTATCTCTGACTAAACTTGATATTCTTTGTAACTAACAAAGAAGACTATTGAATTTAAAATAAGAAACTATCTTATTTTGACTAATTTATTCTAGAAATGTAACTAATATTTAACTAAAACTGATGAGAAACACGTAAGAATTGAGGATTGAGATCTTGAACTCGTTGCAGTCATGAACTTTATGCTAGAATTTCAACATTTTGTACAAAACATATGGATTTTTGATTGCACTTTGTCAGAAAACTAGTACAATCAAAGCTTATTCAACTCAAATATATTTTTTCAAATCAAAATCTGTCGGATTTTCTTACAAAGGCAGTTGGAAGAACTTCAATTAGAAGATCAATAAAAGAAATAAGAGTTTATCAGTATCCTAAGAAAGAAATAGGAGTCAATCAAGACTCTCAAGATTCTTTGAATTGAGAGATTCAAAGTTTGGCAGCATGTTGGAATATTATTCCTTCTGCTAAAAGAGATAGTAAGTTATCTTACTATCTTTGATATTGAATTAAAATTAATTTATTCATTTTGAATATTTTATTTTTATTTTGAGCTTCATCTCAGGTTCTGTTGACCAAACCAAAAAACAATCAACATCTCTTAAAAATGATTAAGAGATTTAATCAACCAGAGAATTTGTAAGCTTCAAATTCTTTTCTTTTAGTTAAAAAATTTTTTAAGAGCTTATATTGTTTCTTTATGTTAACTAAATTTATAAATCAAGTCAATACCCATTGATCAAAACTTCTAAAGAGAATAACTTAACTAGAAGTCTAGTAAGTTAATCTTCAAGTTTCTTAAAAAGAAAAAACTTATTCTTAAAAGTTATAATACTTACAATTAATATTTCTTTAGATAAGAAAGAACAAAATTTTTAAATCATATTTTTATCATATTTTTATTATTATTATTGTCAGGTCATGAGATAAATTAATTATCCAGATAACCTACAAAATAATAAAATATTTATAAAATATTTTATTATAAGGAATTCTTAGAATATTATTAGATATTCTGAATCCTCATCAGAAACTTCCTTAGGTCACTCTGCAAAGTCACCCACAAAATCTAAACCCTTCACAATTAAAATAAGCCCACAAGATTATCATTACACAAGAATAATAATCAAAAAGTTACATATAATCAAAAGTTACATAAAGGCGCACATAGTATGGTGACTACACGCCGTAGTGTTAGTACATAATGAAAATTCTGTCAGAATTGTCATAACTCTATTAGTTTAGAAGTTATAGGCAATTGAAATTTTCCAACAGTAGGTACACAAACCTACTTGGAGGATTTCTGGTCCTCCATGAGAATAATTACCTTGGAGAAAGAATCCTCGGAATAAATTATCACATATTTATTTCCATACAATATAAAAAAAAAAATAACTCAATAACTTATTTCTTTTCACGTGCCAAGGTCCAGACTTCCAAATATTATTCACATTGCTTTGAATTAAATATTTGATTACTTGTCAAGCACTGAATTATTGTTTAAAAAATAATTGAATTATAATACAAATAATTATATAATTACTACGTGAAATATAACAGTTTATTTACTATTACAAGTAGCTATACAATGTAATATTAAATAAGTGGGAAATATTTCACTAGAATACTATGACAGGCATAAGAGAACAATCTCTTATTCCCATAGGCAAATGAAAGGTCCTTAGAGCGCCCCTGAGGAGTATTTTACTATAAATACAGGTCCCTTTCCCCCCTTTTTGTTGAATCATTCATTCACATATATAAATAACCCAAACCAACACAACCAACAAAAAAAATAGAGTAAGCTACTTTGTGTCTTTTGACCAAAAGTATAGTCCTTTCACTTTATCACCTAGTTGTCCAAATGAAAACCTGCTATAAGCCATACTGGGAGAATATATAACTCAAATCTATTCCCACTTAAGCTATATATATCAATGGTGGGCCGCTACGCTACGCTGCACTTTTTGGGTGCTACAGGGTAGCGTAGCGGCCAAAATTTTTGGCCAAAACGCCGTAGCGTTAGCGGTGTTTTTCCGCCGCTAAAGGGTAGCTGTAGCGTAGCGGAAAAACACGCCCCAGGATTTGGGGTAGCATTAGTGGCAAAAAAATTCTGCTACACTAACCATTAGCATAGCAGAAGTGCCGCTAAAATTTTTTTTGCTATCCAGTAGCGTAGCGGAACCCCGCTACGCTGGGGCTGTAGCGCCAGTAGCGACTGGAGGGACTTCCTCCATCAAAAATACATGTATCACTAAAAAAAAATGTAACTGTAACAAAATGGTCACTGAAGAACAATAACAACAAAAAAAACTCAATAAATCTACTATTTATAAAAAACTTTTTCATGACTACACTTATTCAAAACATATCGTCAAGCCAAGATTACATCCAAGGATTGTCGTCAAGCCAAGATTACATGAGTTTAAATGAAAAATAAAAAATGAAAATTATTTAAATATTAAAAAAAAAAAAAAAATTGAGATGGATCAGTGAGAGCAATTTTCATGACTAAAATTATTCTACTCCCTCTTTTGCCTGATTTTGTTCTGTTGCTTGAATTCCTTCCTCAACTTGTTCTTTGTGCTGTCATGAGTTAACTCAAGTCCCCGGGCCGAGGCAATTTGTCTTGATTATGTATAGGCAGGCATCTAAATTCAATCTGTCTGGTGAAAACTTGATCCGCACTGCACTATTAATTGTGAAGCCCATGGGCCATTTATGACTCATGGGCTTTACAATTAATTGTGCAGTGTGGTTCAATTTTCAACCAGACAGCTTGAATTTTGATGTCTGTCTATATATAATCAAGACAAATTTAATAATTGTTAAAAATAATACAAATAAAAAAAATAAAAAAAATAAAAAAAATAATTAATAATTCAAAAATAAGTAAAAAAACATAAAATAAATAATAATTAAAAAATAAAATAAAAAAACACAAACATAAAAAAATAAAAAAATAAAACAAAAAATAAAAAAATAAGAAACGGAACAAAATGAGGCAAAAGAGGGAGCAGGGTAATATGATAACGGTGTTAGCCATGTCTAAGCTAACGCTAGATGTCAGCGCAGCTATTTTTAACGCTAACATCGCTAACCAGTTGAATTTTGAAAATCCTATTAGCGTTAGCTTTTTTTTTTAGAAAAAAAAGCTAACGCTTTGCTGCACTAGATTTTTTTTTTTTCAAAAAATTGTTAGTGGTTAGCTTAAAAAAAAAAAACGCTAACGCTAACATCAGCTTTAGCTGATGTTAGCTAGAGCTGCGCTAAGCTAACACTAACCACAGCGTAGCTGGACCACCGTTGTATATATCTTTCCTTAAAGAATAATTGAAGAGGGACTACGGCCTCTGTTTGAGCTACTTATCTCAAGCCCCCCCCCCCCCAATTATTCCTTTATTTATTCTTTTAAAAAGAATTAATTAAATAACATATTGTGCCACCACTTCAGCTATAAGCTCAAGTACCACAATTTACATCAATATATAAGTATATCTTATTATTGATAGTATTAAATCTTCTAAAAGAAGTTGATCCACTAATAGTTGATCATTGTATTCGTGACAAAATACTATCACAATATTTTTGTGGACATTCATAGTCTTTAATACATAAATTTAAGTATTTAAGACATAGAAATACCTTACAATTATCTGGCAGCTTATCTTGCATCTGCCCTTAGGTATTCTTTCATTTCATTATTTTTCTTATGTTATTTTTCTAATCATTGTAGCATAATTATTAATGAAATACATCACCTTAGTTTTTGTATTCTTTCAACCTTGAGAATTGTTTGGATATTTTTTGGAACAGAAGGATCAAGGGGTACATGATTTTTGCTTAATTGGGCTTGATTCAATGTCTTGAATAGTAGATCACAAGCGATTTGGCATTTTCCCATACTGACCCCAGCATAGAGGTGCAGCCACAAAAGGAAAGAACAGGCCATATCTAGCAAAAAAAATATCAGATCTTTGCTTTCATATTGAGAGTAAGAAAGAAAAAAAATTCACATACTTTCAAGTGGTAAAATTGAAAGATCTGATTCATTTTCTTTGTTAGTACTTGCAAGACTGGAAGCAGAATGTTGTGGACTGGGAGAGTTATGGGTGTTGAGAGGTAGGGGCATAGTATTCAATGAGGTTTGACATTTGATATCTGCAATCTGGTGTTGACGGTAATTTCACTCAGAAATAAGTCAGCCCTGATGTGGTTGTCCATTGGAATCAATGCAAGTGAACTGGTCACAGATTGAGCACTGGCAGTTGACCATTTCAAGCAAAAGAATGCTGGAGGTTAGTGAAAACAACATTGGACGCTTTTGATGGGTGGGAATGTGTTTCTGTCACACAGATGTCACATGTCAACTTAGCCGCGTGCACGGTAAGTCACCAGATGATGCTGTGCCGCAGTGGTCTGCTGTTTGCATGTTGTGTGAGCTATTAGGACTTTGGATGACGTAAAGATGAAAATCAGAGAATTTAAACAACTAAACCTAAAAAAAAAAAACACTCTTTTTTTGAGGATTATCCCATATTGGTTTATTAAACTTTAAATTCCTAATAATTGGATATTTTCTTTCAGAAAAAGTGAGAAAAAACTTTACCTTACACAATATCTCTGGGAGGTATGTAAATTAGATAAAATTAGTCAATAAAAAAAAAAAATAATGGAAGAAATATTTGATTTTGAATTGGGTCAATAATTTATGAGTGAGTGAAAAATGGGTTGTGATACCAATAATATGTTTTGGTACCACTACCATTCAAGTTGAAGATGCATTGTTGAGCTATTTTCATAAATTGTAATCGGGTCAGGGAGCTTGTTCTTTTTCGATCGTTGGGAAGTCAATTATATGATGATAATTTAAAAATCAAAACTAATATTTAGATGGTATTCTTACTTCCTTTTGGAATACCCTATATTAAACCACTTACATGATCTAAGGAGAAAAAAAAAAAATTAGACCTCAGTAATTTTCTGGACAAACTAGCTGATGGCATTGTAATTAATATTGAAAAATCAGACTGATTTTTTAAATTTTAATTGATTTTACAAATATTATTATTTTTATATAATGTAATAAATTAATCCGTTAATGTTTTATATTTTATAAACTTGCACTGTAAGCCTATGTGATGCCTAGAGCCTCACTCTACTAGCTACACAAGGGGCAATAATTTTATATACTCTAATTTATTGAGTATCTGAGTGCTTTTTAATGATTTTATTTTTATTCTTAATAAACAAAGAGGCTTGGT
The DNA here is from genome assembly GCA_000785685.1 of Uromyces viciae-fabae. NCBI lineage: Eukaryota > Fungi > Basidiomycota > Pucciniomycetes > Pucciniales > Pucciniaceae > Uromyces > Uromyces viciae-fabae. The sequence goes on from JNCO01003464.1 coordinate 16,557, forward strand.
TATCTGACTCGCGGGTTTTAGTCCAACGACTCCCATTTGGTCTGCAGGACGGAAAATGGGAGTCGCAGGCCCAATTGTTTTTTTTTTTTGGGAGTCGTTCCCCCAAAAACATAGCAAAAGCTATGTACTCAAAAAAATTCCTC
>KN361789.1:5023-16698 GCA_000785685.1 Uromyces viciae-fabae
ATGTTTTTATAATTTTAATAATAAAAGTGAATAATAATATTTTTAAAAATATAAATAGTTATTATAATTATAAAATATAATTTTAGTATTTTATAAAAATGAATCAAAATAAAAATTGAAGAAAAATAATTGAGATTAAGAACTTTTTATTTCGTTCAAAAAATTTTATTGTTTTAATTTTCAAAATTGCATTTTCAATCTTGTTGACCAAAAGATTGAAAATGTTTCTTTGAATCCTGTACAGCTAAATCAATGACATCATTGATCAAAGCAAGAAAGAAACAAGAATCATTCGTCAGCAAATTATCAAAAATCATTTATGTCATAAGCTGTCATGATTTTAAATTCTTTTCAGTTATTTTTAATTTTTAATCGTCTTTAATAAAATTACCAATTTTTATTTATTTCTCTACATTTTAATTCTGTAGGTATTTTTAATTTTTAACTTACAAGTTTTTAATTCTTGTAATTATTATTATTATCTTGTTTTATTGCTCACAGGTATAGTCATAATTTTTGACTTGTTTTCATCTGCTTTAAACAATTTTTAATTTTAATTTTAATTAGCTTTTATTTTTCTTGTTTTGATTTTCTTTATTGTTTTTAACTCACAATGTATTTTCTTTCTTTTCATAAATAATTCTTGTAATTATTATTATTATCTTGTTTTATTGCTCACAGGTATAGTCATAATTTTTGACTTGTTTTCATCTGCTTTAAACAATTTTAATTTTAATTTTAATTAGCTTTTATTTTTTTTTGTTTTGATTTTCTTTGTTGTTTTTAACTCACAATGTATTTTCTTTCTTTTCATAAAACTATTATTTAATTCATTATTTTGGCAGGAATTATGTTCGAGGCTCGCAGGAGCTCGCCTTTTATGCCCGGGCAACTGTCACGCTCCAAGGAAGAGCAGCTCTTTTTTCTTCTCCTCTTTTGATTAAAGCTTTCTGGGAGTTTGTCACGCTCCAAGGCAGAGCAGCTCCAAGCCTGAGCCTGAGTCCTCGAGGACCCGCGCGACATATCAACCCACCTGTTCAACCAAACATTCCAACTTCGAAGAGGCTGAGCATCTCTCCGCTTTTGAGTAAGCCCCCTGCTTTTCCCTCAGCAACATCTCAACCATACATTCGAAGCAAAAGCACATACTATGCATTTCCTCGAAGCATAACACATACCCGGCTATGGAATTATCGAAGAATGCTCTACTGTTCTTCGAGGGGCTCAAACTCGAAGTTACTCAACTACCCACTTTCTCTTCCTACTTACTTCATTCCCTTTTTCCCATATTTCTCTCTTTCTTCTTCTAGTATTCTATTCTAGTGTATCACGCACTTCTTCAAACATGTACCACATTCCTTTTCTATTGCACCTCTGCTCCTTCAAACTTAGCAGAACTCAGGTTCAAAACACGTGTTGTCTTTTCTTCCTCTTTACCCACTCTCATTCCTTACATTACGATAACAACTAATCTTTCATGTCCACGTTCAAATTACTATATAAGCTGTACCTTTTTTCCCTCATGACTTCTCTCCTCAGTTAATTAATATCAAGTGTTACGCTTTCTTAAAACTATCACTCTTTGAGCCAACTTGAGATTCAGTGCCCTTGAGTCTAGCTCCCGTGATATCTTTGAGATTACTTCGAACAACTCCCTTGAAGCAATCCTTGACTCCCTTTTCCCTCCTCAGCGCATATAGCCACCTAAATCCCTCTATTACGTCCGGGTGGTCGTATGACAGAGTTGTAGACAGCAGGAGGGCAAGGTCCATCTCCCAGCTAGATGCAGCTGCAGCCCATGAGAAGGGGAAGGCAGGTGCAGTCATGAACACCTCTTGGCATTTACCCATGAGGAGATTGGCTGTGCCATGACCTGAAGCTTCCCGCCTGCACCCAGATATATGAATAGCTAGCCTCACCTGCAGTCCACTGCAAGGCTTTTTCCCCTCTCCATTGGCACAAACTTGTGCAAGTTTTTGGCTAGAGAGAGGGTTTGTCACCCCCCTACCCTCACTGACCAACTTGCGCTCCCCATTAGACAGGAGTTGGGTTGGTCCTCATTGGCGGCATAGGAGGTCATCCCACAGACACCACCTAGATCACATGTGTGACCATATCTGTGTGCCAGGATGGATAATTGGACAAATTAGGAGTGCCAATGACACAGCTTAAAAAATAGAAGTTCCATGTAAAAATGTTACACTAAGAAAGCTTCTATCTTTCCTTGGTAGACAAGATAATTTTACCTTGAGGAAAAATAGAAACAACACGGGGAAAGTAAAAACAATATGAAAAGTATTTTTTCAAATATCAATTGAATAAGAGAAATGACATATTTAGTTCAGAAAATCATAACTCCGTCATCTCAATTGATAAAAATGCATAAAAAATACACAGATCATCCTTGGAAGACATATTTCCAAGGATAAATCCCTCGAGTACAGATCATGCATAATGATTTTTTCACATTGCCCACAGAACTTCTAAATTACCTGCATACTGAAGTCTACATTCTGTGGGACATTTACATACCATTAAGAGCGCCCCAAGAGGATTGGAAAAGATATAGATAGAGCTCTCTTTTCGACCTCTCATTTGGCAGAAGATAATTTGGCAGAATTATCTTTACCAAGCTACACATAGCTACATACATACAACAATAGTATAATAGTCTCTCCATAGCACCAAAAGACCAATTCCCCATCAACTACGCTCACTGGATCCCCTTCAGCCCTCCAGTTTGCCTTCCCCCATCAACCACGCCTCCTAAAAACTTCTCCTCCGTCGTGATCTGGACCAAGGTAAGTCTTCTGACTTCATCTCAAAGTCATAAAAACTTTACCACATTGTGGTATATTGGGTTTAATCACCCCTGAGATTTATCAGGCCCCAAATACAAGTTTCCTAGCAACTTAAAAAGGGTTATAAACAACCCCAAAGTAAGCTCTGGCCCCTTATTTCTTCAGAGGGATAAACAACCCAGTTGATCTGGCCCCTCTGATAGAAATTACATTAAAGAAATATATATCTATATATTTACTATAAACCCACTACCTGCACCAAAGAGTGCTATAAATAGGGTCAAAGATATTTATATATACTTTGCAGAGTGTGTAGCTAAAGGGTATTCAGTCCCTGGCATCACAGCTTCTGACAGGTATATCCTTCTTATTATTATCTTCATTGAACTTAACCTCTCACCCAAATTGTTTTTTTGTGGGGTATATGGATCCAATTGACGCATTTATATGAGATGGTCCTTACAAAAAGTTTTTTCGTCTTCATTCAAAAATTCTGTTCCCCGATCTGAGTGGATAACTGAAGGGAAGTAGTTGGTATGGGAATTAAATATAAAATATCATTTAAGTAGTTCATGTGTTTTTTTCTGTGATACTGGTGTGATATGTCAACATTCCATTGTACTCAAATTGTTTTCTATCTTTTATTCTTTTTCCTCACCCTGTTACCTTTTCACTCATCTCTCAGGTCTTTATCCACTGCTCCTAGCTTCAAAACCCCCATACTGACAACCTGCGATTTGGGATTGTCATAAAAGGTCTTTATCCACCACTCCTAGCTCCAAAACCCCCAATATACTGACAACCTGTGATTTGGGATTGTCATAAAAGCTTTCCGTTTATTTTGCTTTTCTCACAGTTGGAAGTAGCCAACTCTTTGTTCTTCAAAGGAAATGAGTTGTTGGATAGTTTTGGAAGTTTGATACTTGAGTTTAATGGGAATTCCGACGTAGTACCTTGAGCAACTGTCCACAATTATCAGAATATTATGATTCCCGGCTATTGAAGATGGAGAAATTAGACCTATATAATCCATATGAATCTCTTCAAAGATCTGGCTTTCTTTTTAGTGCTTATTTTTATAAGATTGGTTCTTTTAGCCACAGCGCATGATGGACAGGATAGACTAGTTTTTACTGCAATTCCAAGTTTATGTCTAATTCTGTGGTAACTCACATGACCAAGGGATTTATTCAGGAATTCAGCTTCCAATAGCATAGCCAAGTGGTGGCCATTGAGGAGGAACAGAGTAGGAAGATTATTTTTATAAGAGCCTTTCATTGCAAACTTTCCATCTTTTGAAATTTCAAAAGAATTTTTTCAGAAGTCAACAAGAAAGTTACAAATTAGAAGCGAGTGGACTGAGAGAAGATTGACACAAAGAGAAGGCCCATAGAGAACATTTTGCAGATTTATGATCGTTTCATCAGTTTTTAGATTAACCATACCCTTTCCTCTAGTTTCAAGAGATTCCTTCCCAGACCCTGTTTTTATTGATCCTTTTTCTGATTTCAATAGATGAGAAGAAATTGATATCAGAGATCATGCGAGCAGAGGCACCAGAATCTAGGATAAACAATGAGGGATTTGTATTTTCAGGGCACAAGAAGGTGCTCACAGATGATTCAGCAGCCTTAGGGTGTTGTTCTGGGTGTAAAATTCAGCATTTAAGTTCTGGATGATCCGCCTTTGGGTTGTGCCAGGCCTTTTTGAACTTTTTTTCCTTGCAAGTTAAGATTGAGAGGTTTTCAAACTAGAAATATTTTGCTTTGGTTTCTTTGTTGTTAGCATAGAGTATGTGTTAATTGAAACTTTAACTAAAAGATCTCAAGATTTTTTTTATTTTTAAAATTTTTACGTTTTGATTTTTCAAGAAAGATGAAAAGAGGCTTTTGAAGGAGAAGGGAAAAGAAAAAAGCGGAGCTCACTTGGAAGGACTCAGGAGTGGCACGGATGAATTTTTAAGGGAAGAGTCAATGATTTTTATTTCAAGGAAAAACCCCGCATTTTTTATAGACAAGAAAAAGAAAAGGAAACCCTTGCATAATGTCAAGGGGCCTAAGAGGGTTCCAACAACCAGAGAGCCCCCAGCAAGATCCAGAGGGGGCGTCAGACAGGAACTAGAAAAAATAAATAATATAATAAAGGAGAGAAGAAAACAACTAGACAACATTGACTAATCAAATGAACAATATTGAGCAAGGTGATTCTAAAAACACAGACTGTGGGTGCGTTAAGTCCACAGACAGAATTCTAATAAAAAAAGAAAACAGAAAAATTAAGAACAAAAGATAAAAAGATTTTGAGAACAAAAAAGATGAATAATTTAACTATTTTATTCAGACTGGCTCAAAAGGCTACTGCTGTAATTAAAAACCATTCCTCTCAGACTACCTATTTTTTCATACTTAAGACTAATTTTTAACTTTGTAAAAAGAAATTGAAATGATTTTAAATAAACTGAAAATAAAATAAAATGAGAAAATACTTTTATTCATGAGGCAAAAACCATAAATTCCAACAGTATGAGATGATCTAAGACAAGTTTGTGGGTGATCTCCTTGTCAGAGTGCATAATCTGTTGGCATATATTTTCAAGATTTTTGGGTAGCTTGTCTAGGATAAGGTAGGCAATAATATTGGTTGGAAGTATGATCCCAACTTGATATAGTTTAGAGACTGAATTTTTCACTCAAGTTATGAAGGCATCAACATTGTTTGAATCAAATATAAGTCTCAGAAGCTCCTTAAAAACTCTTGCCCGGTTGGAAGCTCAGGAAGAGGCAAAATGCTTGATGCAGAGTGATTTCCAGATGAGCTTAGCAGAATGGTAATTCTTGTGAGAAACAATGTTTGTCTGGATGGAATCATCCAGCTTTGCGGTGATAATAGATCTAGGATGTATGTCTTCTAATGGGGTGAGTTCTTCTTTGTCATTATTATAAAGTTTTTCTTTGAGAGTTTGAAGATCAAGGTCTCCGTTCAAGAGAGGAATCGACTCAATGGTAGATTTTAAAAAAACAGCATAAATTCTTTCTTTGGCCATTGTTTGGATATACCAGAGGTGTTCTGCCTTTTCGTTGTTTGCTTTGGGATTTGACTGTTAATCGTGTTAGAATAATTATTTGAAATTACTAGATCCAAAATCCAAAACTAAGAAAGAAAAAAACATGAGACAAAGAATAAAAACAATAAGGAAACAATAAAAAAAGAAGTTAAGATTCATACCACAAGATAATGACTTTTTTATAGCTTTAAGTTTTTAGATATGACAAATGAAGAAGTTGAGAAGCGGTGTGAGATTTTTTTCTAATGTTAGAAAAGAACAAAAAAGATAATGAAAGAAACAAGAAAAATAAAATAATGGCAATAGAGAATTAGCACAAATGTTTTTTTAACAAAAGAGAAGATTAAAAGCAGAGACAAGTTCCTACAAGTATCCACAAAGTAGTGATTGATAGTCAAGCCTTCAGATCTTGATTGATGCTAGTTTTGCAAGCTGAGTAGAACTTAAATTTAATAAAAACATTTTAATGTTTGTGAAAAAAACTGAGCAGGTTCTTTTTTCATCAAATCAGGATTTTGAAGTAAGTGGGGTAAATTGTCAAGCAGTGAAGAGATTGATGATTCTTTCTTGAAGTAGAATTTCCTGGTCTTCAATCAGGAATGAGAGAGATTTTCTAAGTCATGTTACAATTGATGAGAGTGACAAAAAATAAGGTTGATAGACTAGGTTTAACCTGATAAATGGATGCCAGGGGTTTTTCATTATGAGAGGAAGCAAGAATTTTACCCCGAATTTCAACAAAGAAAGCCAAGTTAAACCCCCTGAACAGCTTTCCAGGGTCTTAAGTGGTTCTAAAACCTAACACTAAAATAAATGACAAGTTATGAGAAAATTTACTAAATGGTAGAGATATCTTACTACTACGTTAATAAAAATTTGCACTATAAAATGGATTGTTAGTTCATCTTATTTAACACCCAAATAATAAAGTTAATAATCAAAACATAGAAAATATTTCTCAAGAATCATGTTGACTACTGATGATCAGGGTTTGATGACTACAAGACACATACTACTGCAACTCTTATCTATTTTTAAATATTTTATTTTTATTCTAATTCTTTATTATTTTTATTTAACTATTTTAACTTGAAATTAAAAAAGAGCTTGATTTAAAAAAACTTGGCACAATTACTAAAAAGTTGAGTGGTCCGGAGGACCAAATTCCAAAACAATTTCAGGGTGTGTAACACAATCTCAGGGTGTGTAACACAATCTCAGGGTGTGTAACACAATATCAGGGTGTGTAACACAATATCAGGGTGTGCAACACAATGTCAGGATGTGTAACACAATATCAGGGTGTGTAACACAATATCAGGGTGTGTAACACAATGTCAGGATGAGTAACACAGTATCAGGATGTGTAACACAATGTCAGGGTGTGTAACACAATTTCAGCGTGTGTAACACAATATCAGGGTGTGTAACACAATATCAGGTTGTGTAACACAAAATCAGGGTGTGTAACACAATATCAGGGTGTGTTGACACAGCAAGATACAACTCCAGAAACACAAAAGATAGGCTTAAGGCTCAGGGTCGAATACCAGGAAGGATTTTTTACTCATGCTTGTGAGACACAGTGATGCCCTTGAAATCTTGTAGCTTCAAACACACTTAAACTATTTGTATTAAGTTTTCAACTTGAAAAAAAAAATTGATTAAAATTTCAATTTTGACAGGCCAGAAGTTTAATCAACTCATATCACAATGATTATGGCAATATGATCCACATTTTCTTGATTTTTTCTTTTCTTTTTTTTGAACAAAAAAAATGAAACTAATGGTAAATGTTATTCATTTTATACATTTTTGTTGTTACTGGAATAACTTCATTTTTATCATTCATATAGATAGGATCGACTTTGAACTGCAATGGGCACCCAAAAAAAAAGTTGTTATTTTTTTGAAGGATAAAAGAAAAAAAAAATCGCGTAGAAACATGAGAGAGAAGACAGGAGAGTCAACGTTTAGAAGGTTAGTGGGAAGATGAAAGACTTGCCATCTTGATTGATGATTCTTCTGGTTGAACAATGGAAGGTTGCTGAAGATTGAGCTTATCCTTGGTCTTATTTGAAGGTTGATGGCTCGCTGTTGGCGTAGCTTTACTAGCAATTCCGGCAGCTCTACCATCCGGGATTTTAATCAATTCAATCCATTCTGTTCCAATCTCATTGGATAATGTCGTTTCTTCTCCTATCGGTTTGTCTAGTGATATTCACATAGTGCAAACAGAAATTTATGTCAAGTTGTTTGTAGTTGTTCTTTTTTGTCTGAATGAATTTGTGCGGTTTGGAAATAAAAAACTGACCAATGATGTAATAACCCTTACGTTCAAATTGTACGATTTCACCTTTTTTCATCTTTCGAATGTTTCCATCTGCGATTGCATGTTCCTTAAATTCACTAACAGGAGTGATGACTTGGTCAATATCATCATCGTCTTCCATTTTTCTCTTTGTGGTTAAATAATCATAGTCTAGCAAGATGACATTTTGTAATCCAGCACCAGATGGAGTTTGAGCAGATTCATCTGTTGTCAACCAATGCACTTTTTTCTTCGTCTTTTTAAAATCCCCTTCTAAATGTAACTCTATCACGAGTTCTAAAACTATCCCGGAACTAGGTTCAATGGATTTCACTCTGACAATCGCATTTCCCCAATCCATCAATGTGATCTACATTAAACATCGACAAAAGCAAATCGAATCAGTTACATTTGAGTATTGTTTTTCTTTAGCTGAAACGACCTCTGCATTCACTTCTTCGTCTGTGTCAAATGATATCGCATCCGTTTGCTCAATAAAAATCGTTGGACTAAATGTTACGTTCTTAGATCCAACTTGAGGATTTTTTTTATGAGTCGGTAATATCTCGACATAAGCAACATTCTGCCCGCCCTTGATAGTAGCCAAGACCCTTAGAAAAATCACGTGGAGACAGTTTGCTAAAGCATTTCTTTTAATTTAGAAAGTAGAAAGATAACCCACTTGTTTGTAGCTGAAACGGCGAAATATCGCGGCACAATTGGATCAATGATTCTTTTATTTAAACTCCAAAGAACATCCCATTCCATGTTTACTTGCTGTTGAGAGTCACCTTGGCTGATCATGAAATCTCTCATGGCTTGAATTGTCATTCCTCGGCGGCGAATACCTAATACAGATGGATGAGGAAGGTTACTCTTGCTTAGAAAGTATTGATGACGATTGATGTATGTGAGCTGTACCTACCTCGGACAGTTGCAAAACGAGGGTCATCCCATCCCCTGACTCGGCCAGTTTCTACAAACCATTTCAGTTTACGCTTAGAGAGCAAAGTGTAAACAAAGTTGACTCGACTACAAGTGCAGAACCAATCCGGAGTGTTGGGATCAAATTTGGATTTGCTTTTGAAGCCAAATTGTCAAAGGATGAATTGCCGACTCACGCAAAGTCTTTAATTTCAACACGCCTCAATCCCAATGCTTCTTGCATCCACCAATACTGAGGGTTTCGATCTCGATATTCGTTTGTCCTGAGTGCATGCGTGACACCTTCGATTGAATCAACGATTGGGCAAGCAAAGTCATAGGTAGGGTAGATCTTCCATTTATCGCTTCATATATTATCGAAGGATGTGAGAAAGGTTAGATGCAAGTCATTCGAACTTGATAGAATAACAAAAACAAAAACATGGATGAATGGAGCAAACCCAGTTCGATGATGAGGGAGAAGATTGCATCGATAAATCACAGGATCTCTCATTGTTCCATTTAAATCATCATATTTGATCTTAGCACGTAGACACCACCTTAAGCCCTCGGTGGTACCTTGTTTCATTTCTTCAAACCTCGCGAGATTTTCTTCAATTGTTGATTCACGTCGTTGAGATGGTTGACGCGCCATTCGTTGATTTTTCATCTACATTAGTTTCCGTCATTCAAAAAACAAAAAAGAATGTAAGATCAACTGTCATGAAATGGGTAGAAAAAGTCAAATGCATTATTTCATTTTTGAAAAAAGGACATACAACTTCTTGTTCAGTGTCATCACAAAAAGCTTTTCCATTTGTAATCATTTGAATTGCGAGGCTGTATAGTTGATCGAAATGATCTGAAGTATGTGACATTCGATCACCTCTGACATCCAACAATTCTAAATCCTGCGAGATCGCATCTTGAAATTCTTCCTATAACGGCGAGATGAAATTAGTAATTCGAGGTGGGTCTGAAAAATTATTGAATGTGGGACCTGAGCAGATTCGGAAAACACACCTTTTCCTTACTTGGGTTGGTATCATCAAACCGAACTAAAAATATGCCTTGATATATCTTCGCATAGTGCTGATTTAAAATGGCAGCTTTGCAATGGCCTATATGAAGATAACCTGAAGGTTCCGGTGGGAATCTAGTAACAACCTGTCCCTTTACAGCACCAGCCAAACCTTGATCGAAATTTATAGAAGCTACGCCAGCTTTTGACCTTTCTTTGACTGAATTCTTGATTTGATCTAGTAAAGTGTTGATTGCCAATTTAGTAGAATTCAGAGATTCAATATAGCTAAAGTATCTAAGCAAATGAGGATGTTGAGATTTTTTCAAAAGTGCATTGAATGTGCTCGATGATTTAATGAGTCCCCACAGGGACCAATCTACGACTGAAATTGAATGACCAACTAAAAAAGTACGTAGAGTAAGATGATGATCGATTTTATTGGCAACGGAGGTTATGTTGCTCATATCCTTTGCTCGAATTGGATCCATTAAGGGTATCAAGATGCTCAAGATTTTATCGATTTGATTTTGACGCACTGGAGTGTTTTCGGACTGCGGGGCAGAATTGAAAAAATTGGAAATTAATTTAAGACAATCATATGAATCAGATGCTCGAATGGATTGATCTTGATTGGAGATGATGACACAGCTCAAGTCTTTTGCTGGACCACTTGAACCATCCTGGTAATCGATGCTTAGATTTTCATTCTTTGGATCTTGTTCGAGCAGATGGAATGCCAAGCCTAATGGGCCGAATGCTAGTGAGGGGAGAGCCGTTGTTGGCCTGAGATAAATCCTGAGAGTAAATCCAGTTTCGTCACCCATTCTTATTCGGTTAGATGTTTAGATGTGTTCGCTTGTTTTTGGGGTTTTGTTAATGAATCTGAGTGTAATATGGTTGAGGCCCAGAAATTTTTCAAAATCACCAAAACTCCCGGGGGATCCCGGGAGCTACCTATAGATCTGGAATTAAATAGCTACTTGGGTATTGTTGAAACTTAGAGCATCTCCAACGGCGGGAGGTAAACTCGGGTGGTAAAAGACCCTGTTACCACCCGCCCAAACCGTTTACCTCCGGGCCGGACTTGATTTCTCCACCGCACAGCGCTAAAATCTGGTGAAATTTAAATTCCCCGCTCACCCCCGCCTTTTTTTATTTTAAATTTCTTTTCTTTTTTGTTGTCAGTTGTTAGAAAAAACTTGAAAAGAAAAAAAAAAAGCAAACAAAAATCAACATTACCATCCTCTTTGAATTGATTTTGAGAGAAAGAGCTGGATCGATGGTAGCCATAGCGCGTTTGAGTTGCCAAAAAAAAAATAATAAAATGAGGATTTTCTTCGGGGGAGGCTGGTTGGGGTTTCATGTGCCATTCACCAGAAGGGCACATGAATATCACCAATCTTTCACGTTTTCTCGGTCCTAGCGAGTGTGTAGATCTAGACACTCACTAGGATTTTTTAGCATCCCAAGCCGGTCCCATCCCCGGATAGCAACCGCGGTGGACCTGGTTTCGGGCGCGCGGGTGCTAAATTTACGATACCACCCGAGTTT
>KN361791.1:5789-16692 GCA_000785685.1 Uromyces viciae-fabae
CTTGAAGTCGAAAGAAAAGAAAAGGAAATTTAATCAAAATTCTAAAGGAAATCACACAAAATTGACGATGGCTACCTATTCTCCAAAAATTGAAGTTATTGACTGGTACTACAAGAACAGTAAAAATCCATCAAAAACAGCAAAACACTTTGCTTCCATCTATCCCAAGCTCAAAATCCAGCAGCCATTGTTATCAAAATGGCTCAAATCTGAAGAAACCATACGAACGAAAGCAAGCCAAAGCGCTCACTCATATACAAAGAAGATCTGCCAACCCAGCTATCCAAAGGTTGAAGCGGCGTTGGCTGAATGGACAACCCAAGCCATCCATTGCAACATGACAGTTACCGGAGATATTCTTAAGGAAAAATGGCAAGACTTTGCACAACTTGCTGGGGTACCGCCAGACAAATGGCTAAAATTGAGCGGCGGGTGGCTTGATTCATTCAAAAAAAGCCACCAAATCAAAAATTACAGAAAACACAGTGAAGCCGCTTCAGCAGAACCAATTGTGGTAGAATCTGAAGTGGAATGTGTCCAACAGATAACAAGTAAATACTCTCTTAAAGATATTTTTAATATGGATGAAACTGGCCTTTTTTACTTTTAAGTTTTTCTCTCCAATCCATATTGACATGATCTCAATACTCAAACTGACATTTAAATTTCATCATATTATCAATAGCATGCCTCCTGATACTGGTTTGGCACTCAAGAGAACACACGGTGTTAAAGGAAAAAAAACTTGCATGACACTTGCTCTAACTTGCAATGCCAATGGAAGTGAAAAGTTGCCAATATTATTCATTGGCAAATACAAGCAACCTCGATGTTTCAAAAAAAAAAAAATGCATGTGACTATGAGTATGAGTACTACAACAACGGAAGCACAAGGATGACTGCAGATATATTCCAAGACTGGCTCTTGAGCTGGAACTCTCATTTGCAAGCTCAAAAACGATTGGTACTACTTCTTCTCAATAATTTTTGTGGACACGCTGTTCTTGAGGATGGGATTTCTAACATTCAAATCAAATTCTTCGCACCCAATCTTACTAGCCTTGTTCAACCGCTTGACGCCGGAATAATACGGTGCTTAAAGGAACATTATCGAAAGAAGGCAATTGCAAGATCTATCAGCATATTCACCAACAACGATCAAGCAAGTGCAACTCACATATTCAATGTAAACCAGTTGGTTGCAATGAAGATGGCCCAGAAAGCTTGGGACAGCGTTTCTCAAGCGACAATTTCAAATTTTTGGGCTGCGACTAGAGTGGTAGTCAACAAGACCTTACAAGAAGGCTGTGCTGATTGGATCAAAAACACTCTGGAACAAACGAGTGAATTGCTAGAAAAGCAAGTCAACACTCTTTTTGAGATTGGGGCAGTGTTGCCCAACAAACGGATGTCAATTTCTCATCTTCTCAATCCAGAAGGCGAGAACGCAGAGGCTGCAAGAGTATGGTCTAATGAAGAAATATTCAATTTGATTGAAGAAGAAAATCGGGACAACAATTCTAATTCAGATGACAATGATAATTCTGAAACAAAAATTGTCATCCCAACAAAGAAAGAAACAGCCCAGAATATCTTAAAATTACTTCTCTACTTTGAACAAGCAGCTGATCCCCAGCACAACAAAATGATTCCTTTCTTGGAGGATCTTCAACAAAACCTGTTGAAGGAAATCTATTTCAATGGAACTCAAGCAGGAATAAAAAATTTCTTTAAACCTATTGAATCATCTGTTGCTTCTCCTTATTTTCATTTTTATCCTTCACCATCTCAAAATCTCCCTGATGCATTTGACCTCCTTAAACCATGAACAGACTCCTTTTTTTTTCGGAATTTTTTTTTTTATTGCTCAATTATGAATGTGCTTGCTTGTTTTTCCTCTCCTCATGGCTGCAATGGTACAAAAAATATTAAACAATACTAGCGCTCATGTAACCTGTCTAACCGCATAGATCCATGCCCTCAGACAGGTCCTGAAAAGTGCATAGTTATGCCCTTGTGCAGGTTTTACATTTAATATGCCACCTGTCTAACGGCATAAAAGTATGCTCTTACACAGGTTCTATTAAGGGCATAATTATGCCCTTATACAGGTATTTCTGAATGGGATAACCCTTCAAAGGGCATAACAATTGGCTTCTCCCGAGAGGTATGCCCTTAGACAGGTTTGACTGTACGTAGTATTTCATGTTTACGCAATTTTATCCAAGATTGGAGTCAATCAACCACGCACGTGAGCTTACCCACTTTTCATGGGTTTTGACTAGTTTTCAGAGTATCCCCATTTTACACAATGGAGGAAAAAATTTCTTGGGGGGTCACAAAATCATGTTGGCACTATGATGCCCCTCATTAGTAGTAAACTTGATCAATGATCCTAAGAATTTCTGATGATGGGAGGCTGAAGAGTCTGCATTTTGACACATCAAATGTATGACCTGACTCCCCTAGAACATTGATTACTAGTCCACCAACCCGTTGTGGCTCTTTACGGACGCCAGCGGGTCTGGGTAACGCCTTTTTCCAGGGCAAAGAATGATAGACCACATCTCCTATCGCCTATGAATCTATTATACTTGCGGGACACAGCTATCCAGTGCACAAGCAGGAGCTCCTTGCGGTTATCCATGCGCTTGAGAAATGGAGGATGCCCCAGGATGCTCCTTCTTGGCATGAAGCCTGAAGATGAAGTTGTGAACGTGCTGACCGATCACCACTCATTGACCTGTCTTCTGAAGCAACAAAGTCTCAGCCGCCGCCAGGCTTGCTGGTTGGAACTTCTATTGGATTTATATCTTGGATTTTAATACATGGAGAAGACGACACGGTGGCAGGCACTCTTGGAAGATTCCTCCACAATTGTCACTGATGACGGTGCATATGTTGCTGCGCTGATAGCGCTTGGCTCAACACTCTCTGAATTGTTGAAGGCTAAAAATATCTCGGACAAAACATTGAAGAATTTTAGAACTAAAAATTCTGAACAGAGCTGAATTCTCTACTACTGGGCAAAAAGGAAAATATGAAAGATGCTCAAGTTGACTAGAATCAATAATTTATTTCAATTAAACAGCAGGCCTATTTATAGGACATGCTTACATAATCTTTCAAACATCAAAAATGAAAAATAAATACAAAATAAATAATAATGTAATTTTTATGAATATTCATCTTATCAATGCATAAACAAGTAAGCTCAAAAAGAAGAAGAGGCAGGACACTATTGGGTATTTAAATAATAACTCAAACAGCCTGCATGGTTCAATCTAGAAGGTACATAACATTTTATCTATGTATTTTTATTTAATAATAAGTTTTAATGTATATATATTTAATTTAATTCTAACCAAACTCAAAAAGCAGTTAAATTTTGATTTCTATTACTATGATTTAAACACAATTACTGACTAGTAGGTGATTGAAGAAATTAATAGAATGATTTTAAATATATTGATATTCATCTGTTAAAATAGACTAAGCTCGAGAGAACAGAATCCCAACAAACATGAACATCAAGATTGTGGGTGTGCCTCATCAAAAAATTAAACATCAAGTCTCACATGTTGTCCACTTTCCTTCCCCAAGCCAACTGTCAAAATGAAGGCAAAAACAAGACTGTTGGGCAGATCCTTCGCTCTTTCACGGCAAAGCGCCAGAGCCGCTGGCTGAATTCCCCAGTAGAGTTCATCATCAGCTCCACTGTCATTGCCGCCTTGAGTTTCACTCCTTTCAAGTCAGTTTTTGGCCACAAGCCCCGCTCATTCCCATTGGCTGAGGCCCCATCAAATGTGCCACATTCACTTTTCTCCTGGCTGTACTTTGGTAAAGGCTGTAGGGCCAATGTGCGCAATGCTGGGCCCTCTACTTCAAACAAGTCACTCAACACAACAAACAACAGCGGAATCATCCACCTTTGACCCTCCTGAACTCTTCCAACTGGTAAGCCGGCACCAAAATGGGATAGGGCCGCTTTGATAGAATATTAATATTTTTAAAATTATTTTTTTCCTTTTGCAAAGTTAATATGAGCATTAACAATCTGCTGGGCTTTTTTGAATTTTCCAAAAACCTCTATTCAATCTTTCAGCCACAGCTGACTACTGACACATCTTTCAATGGTTTGGGGTTTCAAGGATCCCCGGCCACTTGTGCTGTCAGGCTCTGTGATGCCCGGGACTGAATACCCTTTAGCTACACAAGATGCAAAGTAATTAGAATTAGTCTGGGGACTATTTCTCACTGTGGGTTTGGTGTTAATTGTATATAAAAATTAACAGAGGGGCCAGCAAAGCTGGGGTTGTTTAACCCTCTGTTTATTTTAGGGCCAGGAATAGCTTTAAAGTTGTGATCCAACTTGGATCTGGGGCCTGATTAAATATCAGGGGTGGTTAAACCCAGATTTACCACAAAGTGGTATAGAGAAAATGAGGGGTTCTGGGTCAAACCTGTTGGCCCAGAGACTTACCTGGAGTTGGGGACGGCACAGAAGAGTTCTGAAGGGGATCTTGGCGTTGTGGTTGAGAGGGGAGGCACAGTAAGAGTTCTGAAGGGGATCTTAAGGCGCAGATGAGAGTTGATCTAGTATCTTTGGTGCTAAAAGGTGACTGTAAGTGGTTGGTAACCGTGTATATATAAGTAAAGAAGATGATGATGGATGGAAAGGCGGATAAGAGGCCTCCTTATATAATATTTCCATTCCTCGGGGGCGTACAGGATAACCACAAGTTAGTAGGAATTGGGGTTATCACGTTTTGAGCGCTTTTTGCCTTGTTCCTGTATTTTTTATTCAGTACTGGAGGGTCTAGACCAGTGTTAGCGGGTAACCACAAGCGCAGTTCTGACTGCGGTGGCGGTGAGAAGAAGAAGTAGAAAAATAAAATTAAAAAATAAAATTTCGAATAGAAAAATAATAAAAATCAATTATTAAAAAATTTCAAATTCACACTACGCAAATGACAATCAATCAAAAGACCTACAAGGCTTCAGATAAATCTAGCAGTTCAGGAGGAGAGAGGTGAAGGATCAGTGGAGGTGAAAAATTGGTTTTCTTTTCATTTAAATTTAATTTTCTTTCGTCATCAGTTTTCTATAAAGTTATCATTCTTTCAGTATTGATTCTAAAATATATTTTCTTCAATCAATTCAAAGGCTTTTCCTTATTACCGAAAAAATTCTGAACTAAAAAAGATAAAATCTAGAATTAATTTTTTCATATGTTAACATATCAGGTATAACAATATTTCATTCTTAATTCTATGTTTTCTATTTTTGTTACTAAAAAATTGTTTTGGTTAAACTTTTTTTTCAATTTATTTTACTGCTATTAGTCTTTAAATTACTGCAATAAACAATCAATACTCTAAACTCTTACATGGTAGCAAGAGTTGGTTCTTGGTAATTAAAAGACTAAAGTCAGAAAATACTAGATATTGAACAGGTTACAAATATGATGCCTCCAAAGGATAAATCAAATTCAACGGATAAGATAATTATACCGACAATATATAAGAACTTATCAGCAGAAGATCAAAAAATTAAATCTGGGGAAAGTACATCGAATGCAATAAATGAACTAGAGACATCATCTGATGAAAGCGGTGCAGAATTGAGTAGAATGAAGATTACTAAACTTCAACGACACAATTTGTCCGAATGGAGTGGACAATTCAGAAATCTAATTATCAGCAAAGGCTACAAAGACCTGTTGGATGATGATTGGGTTCAGAAGAATTATACGACTAAAAAATTTAGGATTCGAAATGCATTTGCAAGTAATGCTTTATACAATTCCGTTTCAAAAGAACTACGATCAACTGTTAGCGCACATGATAAATCATTTCATGATGCATACGATGCACTTTCACAAGCCTGTGGTGAACGAAGCGTGATAGTAATATGTGAAAAACTTTTTTGACTCATAAATTCAACATATCAGCCCGGTTCATCATTAAGACAACATCTATCTGAATTTCAGTCAAACTACAACTCATTACAAGCCTCTTTAATTAATGTTCAAGAATTCATGTCAGTATCTACTGGCATGGCAGCTGCTCTCCTACTCCAAAGTATGCACTTGGAAGAATCATTAAGTGGTTTAATTACGGCTTTATACAATATGCATCCTTTTAATTTTGAAGGTGTATACGATCGACTATTAATTGAAGATAATCGACACGATAATTTAATTACAACAGAAACAGCCTATAATTTGAATTTTAATCGTGGTCAAAGTTCAAATAGGTCACGACAATCAAGAGGATCTAACACGCGAGGATCAAATCCTAGGGGACATGGATCTAATCCAGCAAATCGTGGAGGAATCAGTCGAGGGCTTACTCCAACTCGAAATAATAATCAAAGCTATACTCAGCCAGCAGATCTAGACTCATATCTTCAACGACTAGTAGATGAACGTCTTTCAAAAATGATGAGGAACTCGAATAAAAATGAGGCACATTTAATGAACGATACAAGAGCTGGAAATGATGACGTACAACCAAGTTATCCAGATGAAGGAGAAGATGCGGGTTTTTTTGTTGATGAATTAAACCTAGCGAATTATCCTATTGATCATTACTCATCACTTGTTTATGACTCCGGTGCTACAAAAACGACGTTATGCAACTTTGATCTCTTGATTGATCCAAAACCAGTATCTAAGTCTATGAATACATATGGGAACTCAATTACGGTCACTCACGTAGGGAAATTTGATCTAAATGGGGTGTACTTATATCCAGTATACTATGCGCCAGAAGGACCCAGAAATTTAATATCTGCATCTCAAATGGAAGATCATGGACTTCAAATTTGACATAAACATTGACTTGTTTTTATACAACGAGGACATCAAGTAATTGCTAGTTTTCCAAGATTGGGCGGATTGTATATTGGAAAAGCAAATAAGAATAAGAGCTCAGTTCATGCTTTAACTGTATCTGAAAAACTCTATGAAATTCATTGGCACATTACCTTGGGTCATCCATCAGATGAATATCTAAAGAAATTTATTCAACTTCACGATATAAAAACGACAAATGAAAAATTCAAAGCGTCAAACTGCGAAATTTGCAAATCAACAAAATTGAAATGCACTCCACATAAGAATCCACTTCCTAAAGCACCAAGAACTTTTCACACTCTTCATATGGATCTTCTTCAAATTAAACCTCCAAGCAAGAATAGTCAGTCATATATTTTAGTTATAATTGATGATTATTCCAGATTTAATTGGATCTATGCCTTGCGTCAAAAATCTGAGGCGGAACGGAAAATACTGTCATATATTTCTGAAATTAAAAATAAAATTGATACTTGCCCTGCTATTATTCATACCAATCGTGGGGGGGAGTTTTCCTCTAGATGATTTCTATCCAAACTTGAAGAGCTTGGAATCACACTTGAACAGGGTCCTGCGAATAATCCACAAACCAATGGACTCGCTGAACGTTTCAATCAAACACTATTAGTAAAAATGCGAGTGTTATTAGCACAATCGAGTGTTCCAATCAACCTGTGGGATGAGGCTGCAGACTACACATCAATGCTTATAAACTATTTACCATCAAAAGCATTAAATTGGAAATATCCGATGTTGGTTCTGACAGAGTCCGGTGTAAGTATTGAACCTATTAGAAAACTAGATACATTAATTCCATTTGGTTTAAAAGTCCACGTACACAAAATTCCTAATTCCAAAATTCTTCCTCCCTCCCAGCCCTTAATCTGCTTAGGCTGTGAGCCATTCTCCGATGATTTACCGTTTTTTGATCCTAAACGACGAAACATTGTAATTAGTCGTGCTTATTCACCTACATCATTGAAGTTTAAATATAACAATCCCATGGCTCTAACCAAGTCAGTCGACTCTCTCCCAACTATCTTAACTCCTTCTGATTCCGTTTCTAATTTCTCTTCTGTTTCCTTTCCTATCTTTTCATCTGAAAAAATTTCTTCCAAAAGTTATAAATCATCGTCAAAATCAAATTCCTCTGTATCTTCAACGAATGATATTCCTAGTCCTGATGAACCTTCACAAACCTTACCAGCACTGGTGAGTCCTCCAGCTCAACCAGTGACTGCTGTGAAGACTACTCATAGCGATTGAATTATCTCTCGGAGGCCGACTCAGGCAACTGCAAAAGTACTAGTTGATAATCCAGATACTCCTCCGTCTCAACTACCCTTAGGGGAAAAAATTCGACGTCTTCGACCACATTATGTTTATGTCGATCGTGATTATGAAGCACCAAACAACATAAATTTGGACATTGATCAGAAGAATATTGTCACACACACAAGAAGAGAACATAATCAATTAAACTTTACGTCTGATCGACTATACAGTATTTCTGGTGATGATGAACTAAATTTAAACAAGTCGGTTGCAGTTGAAACAGCGTTGAAGAATCCAGCAGAACGTGAAAATTGGGAGAAGGCCATGGCTGATGAATTTGACTCACTACTCAGAAAAAATACGGGTGAACTGGTTCCTCCACCAAAAGACAATAAAACTATTGGCGGTATGTGGCTCCTTGTCAGGAAGCTGAATGAGTTTGGAGAAGTAAAGAGATATAAAGCCCGATGGGTGTGTTTTGGGAATCATCAAGAATATCAAAAACACTATTTCGAAACATACACATCTGTCGCTCGGAACAAATCTCTGAAAATTCTTCTCTCACTAGCGGTAACTCAAGATCTATTTGTTTTTCAATTTGATGTCGAAACAGCTTTCCTGCATGGAATGATTGACGCTCCAATTCATGTTGCGCAAGTGGCCGGTTTTGAGGTTCCTGGGAAAGAAAACTGGGTCTGGCGTTTAAATAAATCACTTTATGGTACAAAACAGGCTCCTCGTCAATGGCAGCATCATTTAAGCAATACTCTAAGCAAACTTGGCTTTCAACCTGCAGTTTGTGATTGCTCCTTGTTCTTTAAATCTGATAAATCAATTGCTATACATGTTCACGTTGATGATGGTCTGGTGGTTGGTAAATCTAAAACAAAAATCAAGAATTTTCTGGACAACTTAACACAATACTATAAAATCAAATCGCAGGAAAAACCCACACAGCATCTGGGATACATTTTGGACTGGAGAAAAGGCGGTAAATTATTTATACATCAAAACAAGTTTTGTGAGAAGATTCTGGAAGAATTTGCTATGATGCACGCAAATCCAGTCAAGGCCCCTGCTCCAATGAATATGCATGAAGCAATCACTAGAATTTCACCTGACTTTGACAAGAAAACAATGCAAAAAGCTATAGGTATGTTGACCTATCTGTTGCTTCATACATGGCCCGATATTACCTTTGCAACGAATCTGTTGGCGCAACATGCAAGTAGGCCAACCGTTGCTCATTGGAGACTTGTTAAACATTTATTGAGGTATCTGCGAGGCTCAATGACTGACGGTATTATTTATTGTCAAACTCAACAACCCGGTCTAGTTGGCTGGGCGGATGCTGACTACGCCATGTCGCCAATCAGCAAGAAATCAACTTCTGGCAGCTTGGTCACCCTGTTTGGGAATCCGGTGTGCTGGAAAACTAAAAAACAGACAATTGTGGCTCAAAACACTAGCGAGGCTGAATTGATTGCGGTAAATTTATGTTTAAAGAAAATATGTTGGTTCTCCAATTTGTTATGTCATGATTTTTAACTGAAGATACCGAAGCCCATTATCTAAAATGACAATTCTGGGGCAGTCATTTATACAAAAGAAGGAATAATAAATAGTAATTCTCGTCATGTTTTGATTAAATATCAATTCGTCAAAGATCTGGTAGATAAAAATGTAATTCAAGTAGAGCAAGTATCAACTCATGATATGTTAGCTGATATGTTGACCAAGCCCCTGGGTGCAACAAAAATTCAAAAAGCAAAACAGGACGTCAGGATCTGCACATGTAGTTAAGGAGGAGTGTTAGCGGGTAACCACAAGCACAGTTCTGACTGCGGCGGCGGTGAGAAGAAGAAGTAGAAAAATAAAATTAAAAAATAAAATTTCGAATAGAAAAATAATAAAAATCAATTATTAAAAAATTTCAAATTCACACCACCAGGACCAATCAATACTCACCCGACGTCATGTGACATGAACCAACTTGGCTGGAAGCTTTCAGCCAACTCCACTTTCTACTCCTTCAAAAGTATTTGTGTATGTATTTATGTAAATACTAACAACTGTGCTTGCAGCACTATGCACCCTGAGCCTTTCTGCTCAGGATGCAGTATTCAAGGTGGCAAACTCAACAGCTCAGCAAGCCTGCCGTTGTGCCTGACCCGTTGAGACACACCTGTCCCGGGCGGTAGGATAACTGCCTAGACATTTCGACTGTCTCAACAGGACATACCGAGATGTCTATTAATCTGCTCATCAAAAGCAATGTCAACAGTTTGACATTACGCACAGAAAAAAAGTCATTTCATTCTTGAGGCACTTGGTTGCAGGGGTGAGTTTTGGAGACCAAATGATGAATCTTGTTTCATGCTGGAACAAATGCAGTTTGTTGGGGCTTGTAATCCCCCAACTGATCCTGGACATGTAGCTCACTCGCAACAATTTTTGAGGCACACCCCATTAGTTGTGGTTGATTATCCTGGAGAAGCATCATTGAAACAAAGTTATGGCACATTGAATCAAGCCCGCCTTGAAGGTGATCCCCAATTTGTGAGGGCAAGCTGATCCATTAACATCAGCAATGGTAGAATTCTATTTAAATTCTCACAATTGATTCACATCTGATATCCAAGCGCACTACATCTACACTCCTCAAGAATTAAGATGGGTTCGAGGAATTTATATATTGATCAAAAGTGAGTGATCCCCTTTCTTTCTATTTAGAAAAAAAAACTAACCTACATTACTTTTAGACAACTT
>JNCO01003480.1:0-16690 GCA_000785685.1 Uromyces viciae-fabae
GGTTGACGGAAAGGTTTGCTCTTTCCCCATTGTTTATGATTCCTTAGCTTATTGGGATAGTGGTTCCCCGTTTGGTACTAATATATACACCAAAATTTTTTGTTTTACCTGTGGGGATGGGCCTTGTTTAGTTAAAATTGGATAACACAATCCTTGAATCTTGTAAAAGTAGTTATGTCTATTCAGTTGCAGGTGGGGTCGCCACTGGATCAAATGCTGTAAACAATGAGATTTCCTTATCGTATCTTCCCTGCTTTACTTGCAACTTACTCGGTAGCTGATTGTTGGATTATCTTTTTTTTTATCTGATCACAGGCTTATCAGGCTTTCGTTGATGTTACTTTCAAAGGAAGATCTATGGACGCCCCGAGACAGAAACTGAAGGAAGCAATGGTGAGCCAATTTCAAAGTAACCCTTGGTGTGATCCCATGGAGGAAAGCTTACAGATCAACTAATATATTTTCAAACAGTTGGTGACGGTAGAAGATGTATTGAAGATGATTAAAAAGTATTTACTACCAATCTTTGATTCCAAATCATCGATCGCTGGAATTGCATCTGCGTCTCATAAATCCAATGAAATCTCTGAAAAACTTAAACTGAAAGGATTTCAAGTCGAGTTGAAGGACATTGAAAGTCTCTAATTCACTCGTCAGCAGTTGATTGTACTTGAACCCTGGCTGTTGTTTGTAAAACTTTCTGGCAATGCTCTCAACTGAAATGAAATTCCTGCTAGATTAAAAGCTCAACCGCGCTTGCTATCAAGGTGTGGGAATGATGTCATCAGCGTCAAACTAGAGTTTCCTGTAACTAGCTCATGTTTCGTCATCGAAATCTCCTCCCCAGGAGCATCACTTAATTTGAAAATAATAAGATTGAGCAGCATTGAAGGTATGAGTTTGAGAGAATGAAAAACACCAACAGGTCAATATAAAGTTGAGAGTATCAGACTTAAGACGTTGAAGGGAACATCCAGATGAAATAGAAATAAATCTGAGAGAATATGTTAGAGCTGGCTGTGAGTTTTAAGGTTGAGTATTTAAGGTAGTCTTACTTGATTTAGAGAGATTTTGGATTTGGCTCAAGCTATGTTTCTATAGATGAATGAAATGAAGGAACTGAGAAAAAGAAAAGATTAGTTGAAGAACTGGGGGGTTGAACTGAATGTTGTGAATGTTGAATCAGGAATTACCAGAGTTGCAGATCGGAGCTGATTTCTCAATGAATAGTCAATAAACATTTCGATGTAGATGAAGTTGTTTGAAAAGGTTTTGATTATTTATTTCTTTCACTCAAAGGAGTGAGAATTAATTATTTCTTGTGACATATTTGTGAAATGATGTAATTGTGACAGGATTCCAACACGCCAGCTTGATTCAACTGGAGGTACTAACAGTATTAACTAAGAGATAAATCCCTTCTTTGTTGGAAGCCTTGTTCAATGCATCTGGAATCATTTTTTTTGATGATACCAGCTTGATGGTGATTAAGCCGTCTTGATATTCATTCCTGAGACATTTGGTTTTCAAATCAATATGTTTTGTTTTCCAGTTGCTGCCAAACTTTTTAATTTTATCATGTAGTCCTTTATTGTCTATAATCAGGAGAAAAGGTTCGAATTTGTTTCTCCAAATATCCTAGCTTGCTTCATCTTGACTACCAGAGAGCGCGTTGAGTTTGCAATCAGTTAAGTTTTTTACTATGCTTCTTTGCTTCCAACTAGTCCATAGAATTGGCAACCATTGGAAGAATGAGATAAGGCATGATTGAGAGATTCTGGTGATTGGGTTGTCAGCCCAGGTAGCGTCACTGTAGGCTACTATGTGATTGAGATCATTTATTTTTCCTAACACAAGAGGGAGTAGAATTGTACCTTTAAGGTATTTCCAAACCTTCTTGACTTTGTTCCAATGTACTTCGCTTGGCTTTTCCTGAAATTGAGCTAGATTGGACACTGCAAAAGAGATTTCGGGGCAAGCTAGTTGAGCAATGAAGTTCAATCTACCTATTGCTGAACAATGGTTTACATTCAATTGCTTGAATTTGACATTTTCTTCATCAGTTGATGGAATCAATTTGATTCCCAGTGTACATGGAGTGTTGGATGGTTTTGCATCATTGAGTTTCATTTCTTTGAGACCCTTTTTGGTGTGATTGGGTAAGGAGAGATGGAATGATGATTGTTTTCTTTCTATCTTCATTCCAAGTAAAGTATTGGGCTTGTGCACCAAGGATTCTTTGAATCTGGAAAGGAAGTTGGTTTTGTATGAATCACAGTCTCCTAACACTATATAAGGATCATCCACATGAAAATAAAGAGCAGATATTGAGTCTTTGCTAATGTACAGACACAGATCTGCGTTAATTTTGTGGTATTTTTGAGTTTTGATCCAACTGATTAGGTGTTGGTACCAGTTGAGGGGGGCCTGTTTGAGGCCATAAAGCAATTTCTTGAGCTTTAATATTTTGGATTGTTGAATTGATCCCTGTGGACAGTGTATGCATACATCCTCATCAATTTCAGAGTGCAGGAACACACCCCTGACATTGAATTGGAGCACTGGAAGCTCTTTTTCAGCTGCATAGGCTAGGAGTAATTGAAGAGATGCCATCTTTCTAGTAGGCGCAAATGTTTCAAAATAGTCAATGCCAAATTTTTGGTTATAGCCTTTTATGCATAGTCTGGCTTTGGAGGTTTCTGGTTCTTCATGCAAATTGATCTTTATTTTGAAATTCCATACTGTACTGAGTAGATTAGGAACTGGAGCATTGTTGTTATAGTCTTCCCAGACTCTGAGAAACTCAATAGTATCTAATTCTTTCTTTATTGCCTTGTCCCAGTCCAATGAGTTCTTCATGGTTTGAGCTTCATTGAACGATCTAGGAGGTAGTTCAGCTAGATAACTATGCGGACCAAAGGGTTGTGGAGGTTCCAGTTTAGACAGATCACATAGAGATCTAGCAGGAGCATCTATGCTCAAGGTGAGATGATTTGTTATTGTTGAAACATTATCCTGGAAACCACTGGAAAAACAAACCTCTTTTTACAGAATCAAACCTAGTTTATTCCTCAAACCTAGATTTTCATTATCGCTTCTCACAATGGATAAAAATCAGAATAATTGTTTCTTATTTTACTCAGAGAATTCAATAAACTTTTTAGATAATCACTTTTAATCAAGATTCTCCCAGATTTACTCCAAACCTGAATCTGACTTGGTGAGAAAATATATCTGTTACATCAATTATTCAATACTCTGACTCTTTCCTCCTTCAGCTCACTTAACAGAAAACTCTGGACCCGGTGGCTTTTTTTATTTATTAAAAGCTTGATTAAATCAAACCTGTATGTATGATCTCAATTTAGTCTTTTTCATTTTGTTCCTGATTTACTAAAACACATTTTTATTGCTATTTTTTATTATTTGTTTTTCTTGATTCCAAAATTTAAATTACATAAGAAGCTTGTCATCATGGCTACTTTTATTCTGCCATACTTTATTAGAGAATATTATTAAAAACTATGGGATGCTATAAAAACCTACTTCTTATTCTCATTCTTATTCTGGTTATTTTTTTCTTAACCTTCTAATTTTTTTTTCTTTCCAGTTCTGGCTTTTATTTCTAGTAATCAAATCTAGTTTCTTCATTTATTGTTTCAATCATCTTTGAGTGGATCTTCTAGTTCTGGACTCTCTTTCTTGATATTGATTTCATCTTCTGTATTTGATTCTATTTTTTCAATTGATGCAGTTCCTGCTGATTTAGAGTTTTCTTTTGTTTTTTTGTTTGGTGGTGTCATGATCTTGTTGAAGTTGTTGAAGTTCTTCATCTTTAGTCAGTAGATATTTAATCCAAGAGGCATTATATTGGCTGTTGTCAAACTTTTTAGAGGAAATTATGCTACCATTGGCTGTCAGTATTCTATAAAGAAGCTCAGGATTATATCCTATAGGAATGCCTTCCAATCCTTTTTCTAGGAGTTTTGATCCATGTTTTGGTTTTTGATTAAGGAATCCGAGTGAGGTACCTACAGGCACCAAAAAGTCAATTTCAAGAGGTTCACCGTGTATGATCTCCTGGGGAATTTTCTCACTGTATGTTCTGGGTATCTGATTCAGACTGATTTAAATAGATTTAATAACCTCGTGCCAGTCATTTTGTGGAATTTTTGAGGTATCTGATTCAGACTGATTTAAATAGATTTAATAACCTCGTGCCAGTCATTTTGTGGAATTTTTGAATGAGAGTGAACTGTCCTGACTGCTTCACATATTGTAAAGTTTTCTCTTTCTTCTCTCCTGTTGTGCTCTGCATGATATGGTTTGGAGACAATCTGCTTGATATGGTTATTTTTTGGGGAAATGCATAGATTATTTTTCACAAAGTAGCTGTCGCTGTCACAGCAGAGTTCAGTTGGATAATATCTGAATTTTTTGAACTCAATATTTAGCATGGATTTAATGATTTCAGATACCTGGTCTTTTGTTTTAAGCAGATAAGAACCAATGAAGCCCAAGAAGTTGTCAACAAGCATGAAAGCAAAGCAATTCCCTCCTTTTGATTTTGGACTCAATGGGCCTATCAAGCATAAATGGGTTTGTTCCTGCAGTTTCATTTTTTGTGTTGACTTCAATTTGAATGGGATTTTTGTGACTTTGCTGAGGTTGCAGTTCTCGCATTCAAAATTTTCAAGAGCTTCTGGCACAATTTTTGATTTCCCAATGAGTTTTACCATCCGATTGTTACCAGAATGACTAAGAGATAAGTGTAATTTCATTAGATCTTCCAATTTCATGGCATATGTTTCATGGGTTTTAGGTCAAGTGTATATTACTAGGAGGTTATTTTGAATAGTCCCTTCTAATAATGTCATTGTACTATCTTTTACTTTAATTTTTTTATCTTTACCAGATCTTCTAGTTGCAACAAGCTGCAAGCCTTTGTTTAGTAGCGCTCCAAGTGAAATGAGATTCACACTTGCCTCTGGTATGCAATAGGAATTGGATAATGACAGTATGTTAGATTTTAATGGTAGAATGAAGGTTATTTTGAATAGTACCTTCTAATAATGTCATTGTACCATCTTTTACTTTAATTTTTTTATCTTTACCAGATCTTCCTTTGTAAATTGCACCTTTGCAAAGTTTTCATAAGCTAAGACCTGGGATATGATATCGTTGGAAATGAATTTGTTTGATAATGCCGTCCAAACCCGTGCGCCATTTAGAGACTCGGCCTCACCAATTGAACTGACAAGAAATTGTATACTTGTCTCATTTATACTTGATATGATTAACGATGCAGCTTTGCTGCTTGAGTTGGAGAACTTTGTGACTGCTTCAACATCGGTTGCATCCGGCTTAGCAGCGGTCCCAAGTGCGAAATCGAGAACACCCTCCAATCTGAGTTTTGCCATCATTGCAACACGCCAACTGGCGTAGTTTTCGC
Source organism: Uromyces viciae-fabae (assembly GCA_000785685.1). Taxonomy (NCBI): domain Eukaryota; kingdom Fungi; phylum Basidiomycota; class Pucciniomycetes; order Pucciniales; family Pucciniaceae; genus Uromyces; species Uromyces viciae-fabae. The sequence goes on from JNCO01003480.1 coordinate 5,453, forward strand.
CATTTAATTGAAACCTTCTAATAATGTCATTGTACCATCTTTTACTTTAATTTTTTTATCTTTACCAGATCTTCTAGTTGCAAAAAGCTGCAAGACTTTGTTTAGTAGCGCTCCAAGTGAAATGAGATTCATACTTGAAGAAAATCTGGATTGATGATGTGATGATCAAAGGATCAGTGAAATGAATATGAGATGATCAAAGGATTAGTGAAACTAATATAAAATGATCAATGGATCAGTGACAATAAAACTCACTGTCAATGGTGCATCCGGCTTAGCAGCGGTCCCAAGTGCGAAATCGAGAACACCCTCCAATCTGAGTTTTGCCATCATTGCAACACGCCAACTGGCGTAGTTTTCGCCATTTAATTGAACTCCAATTCCAGTTTACATTCTGTTGGAGATTTAAATTTATTGATTTTCTAATTAAATAAATAATTAAAAATCTATAATAATTTTTTTTTTTTTTTTGAAAAAAAAAAAATTGATTGTAGTTGAATGAGACCAGGTTTTCTTGAGGATTGATAGAGCAAGGGCTTTTAACCGTGAAGAAAATCTGGATTGATGATGTGATGATCAAAGGATCAGTGAAATGAATATGAGATGATCAAAGGATTAGTGAAACTAATATAAAATGATCAATGGATCAGTGACAATAAAACTCACTGTCAATGGACAAGTGAGAGTGATTGGAGCAGTTGGATGACTTGTTTGTCTCTGAACTGGTTTGAAATGAACAAGAACCAATGATGATTTTATTTCATATTATAGGTTTATATACCCATAGTTGAACACCCCTGGCATTGTATGGCCAGGGGTTAAGCAGAAATGAGGAAAAAGCTAGTTACAACTGTTTTATTTAAGGAGTCAGCTCAAGTGAGCAGTTAGAATTTCAACAATACTTGCCTCTGGTATGTAATAAGAATTGGATAATGACAGTATGTGAAATTTGAATGGTAGAATGGCTGGACCGTGACCTTTTACCTTCAACAAAGCTCTGGGTTTTCCCATATTTATCAGTCCATTTTTGCAACTGTGGGCCAGCTACGCTAAAAGTAGTGCATAAAGCTCTGGGTTTTCCCATATTTATCAGTCCATTTTTGCAACTGTGGGCCAGCTACGCTAAAAGTAGTGCATAAAATAGCGTAGTGTAGCTTATTGAGCTACGCTACAATAACACTACTGTTAGTGTTTTTTTTTTTCAGCTAACACTACTTTTTTTTGCCAAAAAAAACAAAAAAAAAAAATTGTAGTGTAGAGTAGATGCCTCAAAAGAAAGCTAACACTACCAGGAACTCCTGTAGCTTGTAGTGTAGTGTTGTTAGTTTTTGAAAGCACTACACTACAGTAAAGTGTAGGGAAAGAAACCGCTACGCTACATGTGAGGATAGAGGTTTTGATTTTTGTAAGCGCTATGCTACAATTTAGTAGCGCAAGCAACCAATGTAGCGTAGCTTACATTTTTTAAAGCTTTCATATCTAATCTTTTTTCTTTCTTTTTCTGATGGCATTTTGAATAATTCAAATATGAATAAAAATCTCATTCTTCAAATTAATAATATTTCAAATAAAATGAATCTCACTTTCAAAATTGATTTGATTATCAATATTTTAAAATTTTTAATTTTAGATCCTTGATCCTGATAGCAATTAAATCCTGAGATTTTTTATTGAGGACAAGGACTTTCCAAGAAACAAAAAAAAATCAAAAAGAGAATGTGTCAGTAATATTCATGGTTGATTAAAAAAATAAGAATTTAATAAAAAAAATATGGATTTTGCACTATGTTTTTGGGAACCAATGACGCAGTTCAAGTGAAATGGGCCCATATTGAACCTCTATTCATCATTTTATCAAAGGAATTTATCATAGTACTAAGGAAAAAAGAGAAATTGAATGAAAAAAGATAAATTAAATGAAAAAAGATAAATTAAATGAAAAAAGATAAATTAAATTAAAAAAATATAAATTAAATGAAAAAATAAAAAAAGAACCTAGATTCTCTTTATTCAGGGGAAGGACTTTCCAAGAAAAAGAAAAGCAAAAGATAGTATGTCAGTAATGTTGATGGTAGATCAAAACAAAAAGAAAATAATAAAATAAATCTTTATTTTCACTATGTTTTTGAGAACCAATGATGCATCTCAAGTGAAATGGGTCCAATATTGAAACTCTATTCATCATTTTGTGAAAGGAATTAATTATAGTAGTTATGAAAAAAGATAAATTAAATTAAAAAATAAAAAATAAAAAAAAGAACATGGATTCTCACTTTGTGATTTGATTATTAATCTTTTAAGAGTTCTAATTTGAAACCCTTCATTCTGATAGAAAGGAAATCCTGATATTGTTCATTGAGGAAAAGGACTTTCCAAGAAAAAAAAAAAAAATCCCCTTCATTCTGATAGAAAGGAAATCCTGATATTGTTCATTGAGGAAAAGGACTTTCCAAGAAAAAAAAAAAAAATCAAAAGAGAATGTGTCAGTAATATTTATGGTTGATTGAAAAAAAAAAGAATATAATAAAAGAAATATGGATTTGCAGTATGTTTTTGGGAACCAATGACACAGTTCAAGTGAAATGGGTCCAATATTGAACCTCTATGCATCATTTTGTCAAAGGAATTGCTCATAGTAGTCATGAAAAAGGATAAATAAAAAATAAATAAAAAAAGTAAAAAAAAAGAACTTGTCAATAATGTTAGGGGGCCCTTAAATCCACTGCCGAAAATCCTTAGATTCACTACTTTTTTGGCGGGTTTTTCGAAACCCACCAATTTTTTAAGCCTGTTTTTCAAAACCCGCCAAAAAATGTTGCCAAAAAAAGTCCTGAATTTATTTTGGCAGGTTTTGTTATTCCCGCCAAAATATTTGGTGGTTGCGGGGATACCTGCCAATTATTCTTGGCGGGTTTGAACAAACCCACCCTTTTTTTATTTTTATTTTTTTTTTATTTTTTATTTTTTTTTGACTAATTGGCGGCTTTTTGCTGACCCGCCAAAAATATTGGCGGGTGAGCCCATACCCTCCAAATAATTTGGCGGGTCCTCATTATTCCTGCCATTCCAGAGGAATGGTAGTGTTTTTTCCAAAAACCTGCCAAAATTTTTTTTTTTAAAATTACCAAAATTAAATTAGGGTGTATCAATTATTTCCAAATCCACAATTACATAATTGACTGGTTTCAACAAATCAACACTTTTCAAATCTGTTGATAAAAAGCCCAAATACTTGATTTTTTCCCATCAGGACGTGTCAATTTATCAAGATAAAAAATAACATTTTTACCAATTTTCATAACCCAAATTACATTTTAAGGGGCTCAAAAAAATCAGGCCAGCCATTACTCTTCCACAATTCACCCATCCTTTTTTTTTTTTGAAAAAAATCATCCATTTCCACTTCCAAATAAATCCTTTACTTAAATGGAACTCAAAAAAAAAATCCCCATCTAAAAAACTCATCCCAAAAAACGCCACCAAGAAAAAAACAACAACAAAACTAAGTTCTTCATCTAAAAAAAAATCACCCAAGAAAAAAAAACGACTCAAAACTCTTCAGATGACAACACTTGTAGCAAGAAAACAACAACTACTACTTCCCACTTGAAGAGAGAAGACCATCTGATCCTCATCAATTGGCTCAAAATCAAAAAAAATTACGATGCTTGCTTTGGCACTGGAAAGGCTCCCCAAGTTGGTTGACCTGCCAAAGGTAAAATCAATGGTTTTGAACTTATGGCAATTAACCTTAGGAACCAGTCTCCAAACAAAATACATCTTACAGCCAGACAAATGAAAGATTGATTCAATACATACAAAGAAAAATACAAAAAAGCACATACCAAATCAATCTCTACTGACTTTGGTGTCAGCTGGCTACTATGTTAGAGCCAACTAACAAATAGCAGCAATGAAAATATGTAATATTTTTATAACTAAAAATATTAATAAAAAAATAACATAATGAAAACATTATTAAGCAGTAGGAATAGTAAAAATATTTTTGCATATTTGAATTCCTTGGTAAAAAATAACCCTAGTCACTCAGCAGAAGTATGGGCAAAAAATAACTCCTTCTATTTTATTTTATTGATAAAAGAAAAATAAGAAGGAAACCCCTACAAACCCTCTAGAAGAGACGTCACCTATACTCACCTATACTCATGTATATGTATTAAAATATATTAATACATAAAATGAGGTGTTGTGTATGCTTTAGGAGTTAAAAATATATTGGCAATGCTGTCAAATGACGCGGGAGATTACATAATCACCCCCCTGGTCAGATGACACCGAACTCAGTTGGCTTATGTAACCCAAATGACAGGTCCCCCGGGCCCTGACAGGCCAAAACTGCTTTGATTGAAATAGCAGACAATACAAAGTAAGAATATTCCCACAGTCCTTCGAAAAATAGAAGTCCAATGTAAATATGTCACACTAAGGAAGACTTCATTTTTCCTTGGTAAACAAGATAGTTTTACTTCGAGGAAAAATAGAAACAACACTGGGAAAGTAAAAACAATATGAAAAGTATTTTTTCAAATATCAATTGAATAAGAGAAATGACACATTTAGTTCAAAAAATCATAACTCTGTCATCTAAATTGATAAAAATGAAGAAAAATTATACAGATCATCCTTGGAAGACATATTTATTTCCAAGGATAAATCCCTTGAGTACAGATCATGCACAATTATCTTTTCACATTGCCCACAGAACTGCTCAATTACCTGCATAATGCAGTCTACATTCTGTGGGACATTTACATACCATTAGAAACACCCCAAGAGGATTGGAAAAGATATAAATAGAGCTCTCTTTTCGACCTCTCATTCCGCATAATTATCTTTACCAGCTACACATAGTTACCTACATACACCAATAGTATATCAGTCACTCCATAGCACCAAAAAAGACCAATTCCTCCTCAAATACGCTCTCTGGATCCCCTTCAGCACTCCAGTCTGCCTTCCCCAATCAACCACGCCTCCTAGTACTTCTCCTCTGTCGTGATCTGGACCAAGGTAAGTCTTCTGACTCCTTCTCAAATTCATAAAGACTTAACCACTTCGTGGTATATTGGGTATAATCACCCCTGATCTCTATCAGGCCCCAAATACAAGTTGCCTAGCAACTTAAAAAGGGTTATAAGCACCCCAGAGTACACTCTGGCCCCTTATTTCTTCAGAGGGATAAACAACCCCAGTTTATCTGGCCCATCTGATAGAAATTACCTTAATAAAATATATATTTATATATCTATTATAAACCCACTACCTGCACCAAACCGTGCTATAAATAGTATTAAAACTATTTATATATATTTTGCAGAGTGTGTAGCTAAAGGGTATTCAGTCCCTGGCATCACAGCATCTGACAATTGGACTGACTCCTGAAGATGAAAAGGCTGGAATCACAACAATTGAAGAGAAACTGGAAAATATGTGTCCTCTCTATGAGGAGATGAACGATTTAATGGGCCATTGTGCATTTGTCAACCCATGGTATAAGGCTGATGCTCAGGATGATAACAAAACAACAACTTCTGATTCTGATGCTAGTGATCATCAAACTTCTGACTCAATGAGTAATTCCTCTATCCATTCTAGAGAAAAAAGACTCAGAAGAATGATATCTTCTAATGCAGTGGTAAGTTCCCTTATAAGGCCTGATATCATATTATGAGGCTAATTGTGAACTTCAATTGAATTTTTTAGGGAGGATATAGAGATCCTTCACCAGGAAATGATGACAAATCTCAGAAAGAATATGATGAACAATTAGACAAATGGTTGGAAATTGAAACTCAAAATCAAGTAGAGAATGATCTTTTAGGGATGGACAATGTGTCAGCCTCTGTAATGCCAAGGTAGCAACCTTTTAGCTATACAGGGTGCAAAAACTTAAATTTAGATGGTTTGGTTTAATTATTTTATAATAATTATATGGGATGATAAAAATATTTATAGGTTTAATATTTAAAATATTCTTTTTAAACAGGGGCCAGAGCCTCTGGGGTTGTTTAATGCCCTTTTGGGTAGTCAAGGGGCCTGCTATTCAGGGGTTGTTCGAATGCCCTTATATTTTGGGGCCTGCTAAGCAGGGGTTGTTTAATGCCCAATAGTTCTAGTGTATTTCAACTAGCTAAGAAAAGAAGAAGGTAGGTGGTACTTACTAACCTATTTACCTTCAGTTTAGGAGGGCAGTTGGTCGTCCTAGTTGGCTAGAGTAGGCAGCTGAAAAGTATGAAATGACGGGAGTTGATCTAATGAGCTTACTGGGTCAAAATACTTTGAAGATTTATATGTATATATCTTAAGTAATGTATGACTAATGTGTAACTGATAATTGATGGGGAGAAAGAGCGTGGAGAGAGGTCCTTTTATATTGTTTGGGATCCTCTTGGGGCGCTCTAAGAGTTTGTGTAAATGTCTCATGAGTGTTGTATGTGTTTTTTTAGCTATTTTTGACGGAATCTGTAAACATGAGAACTTTTTTAATTAAAAAGAGTTCTCATTATGAAATTTTTATTTCAATCGTATCTCCGTCCTAGCTTGAATTCTATATATTTCTAATAACTTTGTAATAGAATTTATGATAGATTTGTAATTATGAATTCATTATAATGACAGGTATTTATATTGTCATTTTATTGAATTCTGTGGGCAATATGAATTTTGTTTGACACAAGGTATGATGACGTGTGATTTATCCTAAATAAAACGTCATCTGTTCTTGCTTCCCATAGGTTCAGATTTGAAATGACTTTTCTGCATGAGAAGTTATGATTTTTACTAACTACCGTGGATTATCTGTAGTTTAGTAAATATTGGAAATTCTTTATTTCCATTCAATTTTATTTAAAATAGATTTCATATATTTTTTATAATATATTTATATTCTTAATACCACGGGAAAAATAGAATATTCCTTGGGACATTATTATTTCCATGATTATGTCTATTTTTAATAGTATTATGGGATTATTATTATATAAGTATTTTTCGACTTTTTGGCCCATTCAGGCCCGCGTGGATTGAAACTTGAGATTATGCAAGCCAAATAAGTATTTTTCGACTTTTTGGCCCATTCAGGCCCGCGTGGATTGAAACTTGAGATTATGCAAGCCAATTCAAAGGCCGCTTCTTTTTCTCATAAATTGGATTATGTCAGCATCCGCGCCATTTGGCATTTAGACATTTCAACACAATTATGTACATATCTCTTAAACTATACACCACACCTACTTTTTATGCTTTTTTGGTGCTTAGTCCATACACATAGTGTGTATGACGTCCTGTCTCCTAAGGAAAAAAGGGTTTCCTCTTATTTCTATCTAAAAATATATTTATCTATTTTTAAGATAGAAGGACTAATTTTTCATTAGTACTCCTGCTGAGTGACTAAGGTTATTTTTACCCAAGGAATTCAAAAATGTAATAATAATTAACTTTTTCTTACTCTAAAAGGGAGTAATTTATGTTTTCTTTATTTCTTTCTTTTTTGTGTTATTTTATTTTTTCTTACTTTATGTCTCCTAAGGAAAAAAGGGTTTCCTCTTGTTTCTATCTAAAAATATATTTATCTATTTTTAAGATAGAAGGACTAATTTTTCATTAGTACTCCTGCTGAGTGACTAAGGTTATTTTTACCCAAGGAATTCAAAAATGTAATAATAATTAACTTTTTCTTACTCTAAAAGGGAGTAATTTATGTTTTCTTTATTTCTTTCTTTTTTGTGTTATTTTATTTTTTCTTACTTTATTCCTTTTAATATTTTTATATTAAATGTTGCTTATGTTGGCATGCTCAACATTGTAGCAGGCTGACACAATGAATTAGATAATGATTGGGTGAATGCAAGTGATAAGGTATACAAAAGCAATAATAAGGTGTAAATGAAAAGGATTCTAAATTAATAAAATTTGTTTTCATAATAATTTTATAGGAGGTAGAAAACAATCAGGATGTTCCAGTTCAAAAACCAGTCAAGATAACCGCTGGCCTCACCCCTTCTGAAGTAGCTTTGGATGCTTCAACTGAAAACAAAGATGAATTGATTGATAATGATCTTATCAAGACTCAAAAGAAAAAGGAAAAATTAAAATCTTCACCAAACAAATCTATATCAAAAAAAAAGTCCAATTCTGGTTCAGATGACAAATTTACTGTGAGTCCTAAAAAATCAAAAAAATGTGTCAATAAAACCGCTGGCCTCACCCCTTCAGAAATTGTTTTGGATGCTTCAACTGATGATGAAGATGAATCAACGGATGACTCTCCTACCAAAAATCAGAATCAGAAGAAGATGAGATGTGCTTCCAACTCTCTAAATATCAACCCCAAAAGTCATTCTTCCTCAGGATCCAAGGCCCCCAATGCATTCCAAGCTTATGGGGACTATGCTTCTAAAAGAGATGAGGGTGAGTAATTGTTCTGTTTCATTTAAAAATTGTAAACTCACATATTTTTTCCCAATAATCCAGGTAAAGCACAAGTGGCAAGGGATAGTCTCAACTTTGAAAATTTGAAATTTGAACATCAAGTTCTGAATGAAGGTAAGGGAATAGAGCTAGAGGAAAATTTTTTTGATCATGCTGTTGCTGTTGAAGCAAGAAAAATGGGACCATGGGATTGCATTGGAGGCTAAAAAACTTGAATGGGAAAGAGAAGAAAAGGACAAAGATTGTCAATTGGAAATTGAAAAATTAGATTGATTAGCATCACAAAGTCATATTGAAAAAAATATGACCTTGTGACTCAATGTGTTGTAAGTGGAAAAACCACTGAAGAGATAGAACGTTTAGCCAATTTATTCAAATAAGATTTGTATTTTAGTTCATTTTGATTTTAAAAAAATAAAAAACAAGGACAACTACAATTGATTTTAGTTAAGTTTAAAGAAAATTTTTAAGATGTTGTAAGAGGAAAAACCACTGAAGAGATAAAAGGTTTAAAATTTGTATTTTAGTTGAGTTTGATTTCAAAAAGAAAAAGAAAAAACAACTAAGATAGATTTTAGTTAAGTTTAAAGAATATTTTTAAGCTAAAAAAAAAAATAAGCATAAATTTTTTACATATATTTTGTTGAGTCATCTAGTATTTTTCCAAGATCCCTAAGAGTCCAATCACTTCTCTTTGAATCTTTTTCATAATCTCCATTTTTTATTTTTTCAAGTGAAATTTGAGTCTTTTTGGGAAGTTGGCAAGATAGACCCAGGCAACTGTGAGAAGAATTGGAAATCAAATAAGAAGAGAGGGTGCAATGAGAATACTTATTAGCTTTCCAAGCACATTCAACAATACCATTAAATCCATGGAAGTTGATGCCAAATGCACTATCTGGAAAGACAAATTCACCAACTTTGACTAAAAGATTATCTAAAACTAAATCTCCTGAAGTATGATTGATTGGAATCCACATGACAAATGAAAATGGAGAAGTATCAGAATCGGTTTGTGGAAGGTTTGCAAAGTGGTTGAAAGTGAATGATAAGTGAGATGTAAATGCAGTTGGATCTGCTTCAAAATGAGGTGATATTCCAGGAGCTTGGAGGAGATTATGTTGTTGCTTAACCACATGCAAATCTTTACCCAATAAACTTATCTATTTTAGGAAACTGACTTTGAAGATCTTCATAACCTAAAGAATGTTTGCAAGCCTTCTCAGCAATACCAGTTATTCCAATTTTTGATTTCCTTTCAAAACCTCTTCGCCAACCCATACTAAACATATCACCAGCATATTGAGGACCATTTGTTTTATTAGGGTTTTGAAATGTGCTTTGGGCTAGAAGGTGATGGCTGAGCTGTTGATATTGAGTTTTGAGCAAAGGATCCATTGCAGAAAAAGGGAAGAACTTGACTAAGGCAATAATTGTTTTGCATTTTGAGTCAGCCCAGCATATACAAGATTTGTTGAAGAATTGTATGTTGGCATTAGGATTTGGATTAGATATATGGCTAGGAATAAAGGTTTTGCCAGAGATATTAATTTTTGCCTTTATTCTGCTTTCTCTTTGAAGTTTAGCTTTATATTTTTTTGTTTGATTGCTCTAATAGATCCAGAAGATAATTTACGTTGTGGACTAGATTCTCTCTTGTTGGATAAAGATGATGATTCTGATAATGAGCACATCTTCGATATATGTTACAGATTATCAGAGGCAATGAACAAATATCTTGAGATGGAGAATTATTTCTAATTTGAATTGAAGAATCAGCTAGTTTTGGAGTAGAAACAACATACTTTTGAAGGCTAGCAACGGAGGCAAAAATCTTTGTGTTATAATCTTCTAAAAATCAAAAAAAAAAAAAAGTAAGAAGAAAAGAAAAAATCAGTTGTGAAGCAACTGAGTTTGGACAAGATTTAAAAAAAAATAAAAAATAAAAATACTCACCTTGGATACCTCAATCTGCTGGCCTCCCTCCTAAAAAAATAAAATCAAAGAGAAATTTGAAAAAACAAAAACAAAAACTCAATATTTTTAAAAATAAAATAAAAGCTGAAGATTTTTTTTTTAAAAAACAAAGAAACTCACCTTGGGTAGCTCAACATGCTGGCTTTCCCCCTAAAAAAAATATAATCCAAATTAATTGGGTTAAATTTTAGAAACAAAAAAAATTAAGATTTAAAAAAAAAAAAAGTTCAAGATTTTTTTTGAATAAAAATGCAAATCTCACTTTGGGTAGCTCAACCTGCAGGCATCCCCCCTAGAAAAATTATTATCATACATTATTTTTATTTATTTTGAAAAAAAAAAATTAATATTTCAAAATTTTTTTTTTTTTTTTTTTTAATTTTTTTTTTTTTTTTTTTGAAAAGGAAAAAAAATCACCTTGGGTTGTTCAAAGGCGAGGGGGGAAGGCCACTTGCCTCCCTCCTGGTCAATTGGTTCATTCCTGAACCGATTGATTGTTCAATGCTTGATTGATCAATTGATGCCGGTGGTTCTGCCAGTTTGTTTGTTGATCAATCAATTGGTTGTTCTTTTGGGAGGTGAAACCATCTAAAAAGGAAAATAAATAAAAAAAGGATAAAAAAAAAAAGAATAAAAAAAAAAGGAATAATAAAAAAAACAAAAAGAATCATGAACAAAAAAAGGATAGTAAAAGAAAAAAAAGGATAATAAAAAAAAAAAGGTGGTCAATTTGGATTTTGTTTGAGTTTGGTGATGAAAAAAAAAAAAAGAAAAAAAAAAAAAATGAACAAAAAAATAAAAAATAAAAAT
>KN361792.1:2671-16234 GCA_000785685.1 Uromyces viciae-fabae
CTCACCGCGTCCTGATTTGATCATAATCACGCAGGTTGAGTTTAGAATGAGAGTTAAAATCGGCCTCGACCTTGCGGAAAAATTGTTCGCCCGTTTGATTTGTCGCGAACTCGGGCTGCTCGGACACATGAAGCCACAAGATTGCCAATTGCTCTTCCTCTTGGGGGAGCCAATTGGGCGATCTTTTTTTTTTATTATCGATTTTGATCTTGATGTCTTCGCCATTTTTTTTTCTTCTTTTTCAAGTTCCTCGAGTCTTGCTTGAATTAAATCTTTTGATCTTGATGTCTTCGCCATTTTTTTTTTCTTCTTTTTCAAGTTCGTTGAGTCTTGCTTGAATTAAATCTTTGATTTTTTTTTTCTTCATTTTCATTTTCTTTGTTTTTTTTTTTTGATTCTTTTTCTATTTCTTGAAGTTTTTCTTTTTGAATTTGAAATTTTTTTTGAAGTTCGTCCAACAAGAGCAAAGGTGGGATGGCGTCCATTGTTGTAGAAGGTAGAAATTTAATGAAGTTGAGTGGCGGGGGGAGTGAAGGCCGGGGGATTTCCTTGATGAGACTCGGTAGAAGTCTCATCAAGGCGCGTTAAAGAGCCTCGGTAGAGATCCATAAAGTTATGGACCTCGAATGAGGATTCTAGCGAGTCATTAGCTACCGAGGCTTAAAAATCCAACGGTGGTGGCGCGATTTTCTCTATAAGTTGGGCTTACCGAGCCCACTTACAGAGACGGTGGTGGATGCTCTTATTAGTCGAAAACTTAACAATGTTACTATTGATTTGAATGTCGAAGAATCAAAAACTTTATCTCATTGGTATGGGTTCACAAAAATTCTCCCTTGTCAAGTTGAACAATTCAATTGGCAAATCTATGTAATGTATTTTGAGCTGTCATCTCAGCAATACACAAATATTAATCGGTCGCATCAGATGCTTTTGTAGTCAGGCTGAGGTGACTTTCTGCTCTGTGTTGACTCCCTCCTGATCAAATTTTTGAAAGATTAGATAAACTCATGTGAATCTAGTTAGCATAAATCCAAAAGCCTTGCAGCGGCAAATAAGGCTCAAGTTTGAACTGGATTGTTTTCTTTTTAGTTGGTTTTTTCAATTCCACTTGACTGAGCAGGAGTTTATTCTGTTAGATTGGTAGTTTTTCTTATTCAATTAAATCATGGATAAAGTGAGACTTATTTTACATCTCATCAACTGAGTAGTTATACGCTTCTGCTCGTAACTGATCAAAATATAAGAAATGTGCAGTGGAAAAGGGTTAATCAAAAAAATGAAGTTGAATTAATGAGAAGTTAAGAATGGTGTCATGTTTTTTGTAGTGACTGGAAGAAAGAAGAGCTGAACATGTGAAACAAAGTTAAAAGAAACTTAACTCGTTTCTGATCATTTGTTGTTTGAAATAATTTCTTTTCAAATCCATTTGATCGGTCAACACCATCCCAACGAAACCCAGGAGGAATACCGTACCGATTTGGCGGTGGAGGTGGTCCGTTATATTTTGGCTTTTGAGATTTAGACGATGAGCCTGTTGCTTTCTATAATCAATGAAGCGTATTCATAATGCTCAGTGACATGGACACAACAGAAAAAAATGGTTGGTACATCACCGTAAGAAAGGCAGCAGCAGGATCGTTCCATCGCTGCTGGTTTTTTAGTTCATCGTTTAGCTCTTTATCATCAATTGTACTAGAAAAGGAAAGAAGAAAAAAATCTTAAGTTTTTATTTAGTAAGAACCCAAAGAAAAAAAATCATGAATATTGACCGAGCAAAAGGCTGAGATGCAATTTTACTCAATTCTTCAGTATTAGTCTTTTTTTCTTGTCGTTGAACTAATCCTTTTCCCCATTCCATTTTTTTCATTTTTTTTTCTAATTCTCTTGCTTGTCGACTCCTTTCTTCTGCTCGCATTTGTTTTGTGTCAATCTTTTTTCCGTGTGAGTCTCGATAAATTGTCTCCTCTTCTGGTTCTTCTGTGTCAACTTGCTTTGAAATGGAATGTTTTGATGCTATTTTTTTCTTGATTCGTTTCGCTGTTTGTAATCCACCTTGTATAGTTTCAACTATTTGAGGTTTTTCATCTTCAGCTTCTCTTTCTTCTTCTCTATCAGTTGGATGTTCGGATGGTTTGATAACTTGCCACTTGGAATCGCTTGATTTTTTGCCCTTAAAAGTTGATAAATTTTCGACCACTAATTCAAATCAAAAATCTTATATTATTCATCTTTATTCTCTCTATTTTGATAATGATGTTTTTTTTTTTTCTTTTTCTTATTTTTAAGACTTACCAGGTTCTGCCTCCAATTCATCATCTTTTAAACCTGATTTCCAAGTATCGTTTTGATCAGAATCCATCAAGATTAGACCGGAAGATGAAGCAATCGGTTTTTCGCTGTTTGTGTGTGATTTGAGTTTCTTCTTTAATGAGGTCTTGGATTTCTTTGATGATAAGATAGCATCTGCTTTAGGTCCAGACATGTACTTGGATGCCAAATACATTTGAAGATCGTTTGACATTTTGAAATTGAAAATTGATTGTGAAGTGTAAGTTGATTAAAATGATTAAGCTGATGTGGTTTTATAAATATATTTTTAACTTTTAATTTTAATAAAAACTTTTCTTCAAATCTATTTTACTACAAAAGGAGCCGACAGTGGTGAGTCAAAACTATCAGTGCTGCCTTTACATCATCTTTGGATTCTGTGAATTCTCTATGATGAGAATCATTCAAGAGAGAAAGGGAAGAGAAAAAAAAAAAAATGTAGAAAGCAAAAGCGAAATGAAAGGAAAAAAAAAATAACATAAAAACCAAAATAACAGACAAAAAAAAAAAAAAGAGTTACTTACTTCATGCATGTACACCGACTGAATAGTTGGAGAGACATTTGCAGGAAGAGATGGTTATCTTAAAAAAATCAAATTCTTATCATTTTTTGCTTTAAAAAAAACTCATACCAACACAGAACAAACAAGTCCAGAATTCTATGGTATTAATAAAATAAGCTTAATTATAAAACATGATTCTATATAAGACAAGGGTCCCATTCAGAAGTAGATTGATTGGGTGGCAATTGTTGCTTAATAATAGGCTCTGAATCTCATTTATTTAGGCCCTCACATAAGGCATTGAGCCACTCAGAAGGTTTGATTGGGTTTCCTGGAATGATTGAGTTCCTCGACTGCATGCACTGGACCTGGAAGGATTGTCCAGTGGGGGACCATGGGCAGAAGCAGAAAAGAAAAGGAGCCAACCTTAGTGCTCAAAGCAGTAGCATTTTACAATCTATGGTTTTGGTACACGTTCTTTGGACTTCCCGGGACACTCAACAACAAAGTGAGATCAGTATAGCAATTAAAATAACCGGGTGGAGAACAAGCCAAAACAAAAAACAAGATAAAAAATATAATCATAACAAGAAAAGCAGGATAGCCATCAACATGACCAGACTAGAGATCAACCTAGAAAAAAAAAGCAAACTAAAGTAAAAAAAATAATAGAACTTTAACTGAAGTTGCATGGCAGTGAAAATAAAGGAGTATTTTTTGAGGGATAAATGAGAAAAGAGAGAGATTTAATCACAAAAGGGGGCTTGCTTATCTTTGTCTTCAATAGTTCTCTTCTCATTTATGAAATAGATCATTGAGTTAGAGCTTAATTTTAACCAGCCAAATCTTGGTCCAAAGTTCCCTGCTCCTCTTTCACATTTATATTAAAATTTTGAGCTTTGTGAAGTTCTATCATCAAATCAGGTTTCTAAAATCAACAAGAGTTTACCCGTCCAAGTAGTAAAGAACTTCAGCTACAGAATTCTCACGCAGGATTTTGCTGTGGCTATTTTCTCCATGGCGGAATGGCCTCAAGATTTTGAGTGGTGGTATTATCTTCCTCCATTGGACTGTCATTATAATCTGGTGGCTCTTTGTTGAGCAGGAATTTGTGGAGTATGCACAAGGTACTCATGCATTGGTCAATCTTCTACATGAACTGGTAGTCCATTAGCTCTAAACGTAAAACTTTGAGGCTTTGGAATCATTATCTACCTTTCAAAATGCCTATGCAGTGTTAGTTTGCAACCCATAATGGGCTTAAGTGCAGATTGATTTTTTTTTCTTTTGGAAGGGATCATTGAGAGGCTTTCTTGAAGGCTGGGACCAGATTGATTTCATGTGGAAAGTTTGAGTCTGCAATAAAATATCCATCTTTTGAAAAGAGGGTTCTGCACATTTGGTTCATTTGGTTGAGCTCACAGTTCTCCCATAACTGGGCATTGTGGCAGAAACCGGGGATGCTGGTGAGGAAGTAGGTGATCTTCTTCTGCTCATCCCAAGAATTCAACCCCACCACCATCTAGAATCCCTTTGGAGAGTAATAGTCTTTAGTGTGGTTAATTGGCTAGAGGGAATAGTGTTCTATCAACAAAACCAACACAACCAGAAAATCCAGACAATTCCAAGATTTGTTTTGACATTGCTTATCTTGTTTAAGGATGAGCAAGTGGTACATATTTCCTGTGAGCATCAAAAGAATTGAGATAAATACATGATAGTTAGCAGATCAGGTGGAAGAATTGAGATGGATCAAAAAAAAAAAATCTCACTGTTCTGATGAAAGAATTGCTTCAACAACTTGAGAGCAGTATCCAACAACTGTACCCCTTCATGTTGGAATTTGAATTTTTTGCCTCTTAAATAAAAAATTAAAAAATTAAATAATTCTCATTAGTTTTAAAAATATTAAAAATTATAAATTATAAAATGATTTAAATAGTCTGAAGTAAGGATTGTGGGTAGTCTGAGAAAAATGGTTTTTAATTCATAGCAGTAGCCTTTTGAGCCAGTCTGAATAAAATAGTCAAATTATTCATTCTCTTTTTTCTCAAAACATTTTTCTTCTTTTGTTCTTATTTTTATTTCATTTCTTTTTATGTACAAGAATCTTGTATGTGAGCTTAATGCTTTCACATTCTGTGTTGTCAAAAAACATTTGTTCATTTTTAGTTCTTCTTAATAGTTTAAAATTTGTCTAGTATTTTTTTCTCTCCATTATTATTTTTTATTATTTTGTCTCATTTTTTGTATTTAGTTGTTGGACCCACATTAGGCCCCTCAAATATCACCTGGGGGTCTGATCTGTTTTCCTCTGTATAAAAACTGAGCTTAAAAGTAATTTAGAAAATCATGAAGTCTCCTACTTTTTTCCTCAAGCCACCCTAGCCTTTATTCTTAAAAATCCTCATATTTTTTTTGAATAAATAAAAATTTGAAAAAACCAACATATTTTATTAAATTTTTTATTCTAAATTCTAACTCTTCAAATTTAAGAAAAACCGGGCTAGCATACCAACAAAGGCCCCATTTCCGAAATTTTCCAGATGTTTGAGGGTGAATAATAAGTGTTCAAGGGCTGGTCACTGTGGGACATTTGAGTGATTGTAATAAATAGGATGATCTTCAACTTTGTTGAGCTTTAGGACAAAAAATTCTGGCGACATTCTGAACTCCTGCTTGAACCGGCCAGGATCATGATGTAGTAGTAATTATGACATTTCTGGGGCTCGTACGACACTCTTGCGCAGTTTCATGTACCGTTGTCTCTTGATGACAATGAGCTGGATTTCATGGTAGTTTTCTTGCCATTGCCTTTGGCTGCTTTCAAGAAAAAAACCAAGAGGAAAAAGAATGTTGAAGTTATTCTTTCCTTTTTTTCAAACCCAACAAAATTTGGAACAGTCCAGAATTCGCACTGCCAACTAGAGTGAGATTTCGCCAGTAATCACACTATTAAAGAACCTTACTTGGACATGACTTATTGAATGTTTTGTGTGATCTAAGGGAAAAAAAGGTTTCTATTTTCTATTTTAATTTTTTAGATTGAACATACTCTCCGTAAGGAATATCACACACCATTCCTTTAAGTGAATTAAACTGTTCATTCAGGAGTCTGAGAAACCTTAAAAGATCTCCTTTCCATGATTAATAGATCTCCTTTTCCTCATGACTAGATTTAAAGATGAACAGACAATTTGAATCAGGACCAGGATCAGGAGTTTCCGCTAAAGAAATCTCATGTTAAAGGTTCTTTTCCCTTACTTTGAATTAATATCAGAAGTTGTAAAGTGCTTAAACTCAAACCAATTAATTTTTATGACAGTAAATTCACAACTTGAAAATTCTCCACAATTAATTTCAAATTTTATCGTCACGCTGCTTGAAATTAAATTCAAAAATTAATTGTTAGTGGTGAGTTCTATTCTTGTTCCTTGGGATTAGTACAAATCAAAATCAAAATTATCTAACAACTATCTTTTCCAATTCTTCCTTTTAAAAAAACGAAAGGAAATTCACACACTCAGAACCAAAAAAAGTAAAGCAAGAACAAATAATCGCAATGGTTTTTGGGTTCTTTAATAAAAGTTGGACTGTTGATCAAATTCCTGACTTGACGGGTTTGTCCTACTTTTACAAGATCATTTTTTTTTTCTCGTAAAGAGTTAAATTTGTGTCAATTCTGATGATGTGCTATAATTCAACATGCTGACTTATATTAACTTAATTTAAATCTTAACACAGGTAGAGTAGCTATCGTCACTGGTCAGTAATTAATCCAAAGATCAATAAAAGAATCAACTTGATGGATTTCCACTTATTTTTTTGTTGTTAAATAAATTGCAAAACGAATCTAGGTGGTAATGCTGGACTTGGATACATAACCTGTCTAGAGCTTGCACGTAAAAATGCTCACGTTTAGTAAGTAATAATCTTATAAAGAAATAAAAATTGAAAAGCAAAAATATTACAATCGATAAGATATTCATTCTTACATTCTCTTCAGTATGGCATGTAGAAACAAATCGAAAGCAGAAGAAGCTATAAAAAAAATTAAAGCTGAACTTCTTAGCAATTCTTCGACCGATTCCAAAACAAATCAATCTGAATCAGCTGATTCATCTACATCTAATCTACCTTTTATTGAATTTATTCATTTCGATTTATCTGTACTATCTTCTGGTAAATCAGCTGCCGAAACCTTCTTATCTAAAGAAAATCGCTTGGATATTTTAATTAATAACGCCGGTATAGTTTGTGATTTCCAAAATGAATAAACCTTTGCTTCTTTTTAAAATGAGTAAATGTGTAAATCAGAACAACTTTCTCACTGATAAGCTTCACAAATTGATCTTTGTTGAAAAAATATCTCTCTATAGATGGCAACGCCGTATGAACTAAGTGCAGATGGAGTAGAACTACAAGCATGTAATGGAGTTGGACATTTTGCATTGACTATTCCACTTTTACCTATCTTAAAAAAGACGGATTCAATGCCCAATTCGCAAGTTAGAATTGTAAATTTGTCTAGCATTGCTCATCAAGCTGCAGATCAAAATGTTGATTTTTCTAGTTTAAATGCAATGAACCATCATTATTCTTCCGCTTGGGCTCGCTATGGTAATAGTAAACTTTCAGTGAGTCTTTTTTTTCGTTTTATTCTTATTATGAGCTGTTTTCAATCCTTCATGACATGTTGTTCACTACTTTTTCTTTTTGGTTGTTTGGTTAACAGAATATATTATTTAATAACGAACTTCAAAAACGATTGGAAGGTACCAATATTCATTGTGTAGCTGTTGTAAGTAAATAATACTTGTTGTTTAACACATTTTATTAAACTTTTAACACATTTTATTAATCTTGAAACTTGTTCGCAAACATACTAGCATCCCGGTGTGGTTGATACTGATCTTTTCAAAGGTGCGTCTGTTCCTTTTCATTCTACATAAAGAAAATTTGGTGATAAAAAAAAAACCCGGTGCTTCAAAAGTATCGAAAATAGATGAATAAAAATTTATTTCAAGGTTCAAAACTCACGAAAAAAAAACTTTTTGTTTTCATAATTGCAGGCATTGAACAGTCATACCCATTTCTAAAGCCGATATTGGTTGAGTATTGACTTATTTCTACTTATTTTTTTGAATGTAAGATTTAAAAGGATGAAATCCGTCGATTGTTTGATCTTTTTAGAGCATGAAAGCTATTCTCAGATGTACAATTTTCGTTAGTCCAGAAAAAGGAGCCATTACTCAATTATATGCTGCCACTTCACCCGAAGTAACAGAAAAAAAATTTAAGTTGAGTTTTGTTTGGTTGTATATCATCATCATCATCATTATTTTTATCAAACAAAAAAAAGCCAATTACGATTGACTGATTTTAATTTAATTGATATTGTATTTGGATCTGTACATCAAACGAAACGGTTAATGAATCGCTTGTTGCCATCATTACTATTTTGAAAAAAAGAGGTAGTTATTTAGTTCCATATGGACAAGTTGCAACTTGTTCAAAATTAGGACAAGATGCGGGAGGTAAACTATCTCAACAGTTTTGGAATTTGTGCGAGAGCTTGGTAGTTGAAAACGAGTCAGCTAGTTGATTTATATACGCACATGGAAAAATGGTTTTTATTTTCTTCAAGACTTATCTTAGATCATCAATTTGTATTCTAGTTTCTCGTCGCCTTAAACAGAACTTGCTTTCTCTACAATTCGTTTAGTTGGTACATCTAAGCAGCTTTCTTCTGTACGGTAGTTTCAAAATGACGCATTTGAGTTGTTAGCTGTAGAAATGTTATTTCTTTGAATTCTTCTTTCTTTTCTTGAGTTACAGATCCATATACTGAAATGAGAGAAAGAGTTGATTTGCTCAATTCAAGGGAGAAAATTTATCAAGACTCACATGGAAAAAAGATCAAGAACCATTGGTGGGGAGTAGATGACAGAAGTCGTCAAGCATGAGAAGTATGTATAACAAAATAATACGAATAAGATGGAATCAAGAAAAGGAAAATTATAATCACAAAAACAAAAGACGCTGAAGGATTCAGGAGAAATTGGATAAGTCTTTCTAATTTACATTTAATCTTTCTATTGATTATATACATCGCTTTTTCCAGTAGCTTCTTGAATTTTATCAAAAGCAATCAGATTGAGTGATTACTGAGTCTGACTTCGGTATTCAGTTGGCTATCGGATCCTTCGCTTTAATCACATATTTAACTTTCATTGTTTATAGCTTACGGGAACATCTACAGTGGTTGTGCGTTTTAGGTTACAAAATTTTTACGAAGATCGACATGATGTGAAAGATTAGATAAAGAATTAGGTAAAGAAAAAGCAGAGACAGTTTCGAGTTGAGCAGAAAATTAAAGAGAGAATTAGGAAGCAAGCTTGTGTAGAAAAGTAAAGGAAAATCATCATTTCATTCCTAATGAGCAGAGGGAACGCCATCGGACGGGCACATGACCCTGGTAGACTTTCCCAAAGGAGGACTACCCCTAGGATTTCCATCTGACTCAGAATGATCAGTAGGGTCCTTTGCCAAAAGACAAAGGAAAGGGAAAATCAAGGAAGGCAGTAATCGATCGACTACAATAGTTGCTCAAACAGAAGGTATCAAGCAGAAACCCAGAATCTACTTTATTGATCTTACAAGAAGACAAAAAGAAGATGCAAAAAACAGAATAGGGAATAGTTTGAGCTATCCCTCTAGGAAATCAGTGCAATCTATGAATCAAGAGACACGGAGAGGATAAGGAGGACCACTCCATAATATAGTTTGAGCTATCCCTCTAGGAAATCAGTGCAATCTATGAATCAAGAGACACGGAGAGGATAAGGAGGACCACTCCATAATATAACCACTCCTTGAAGAAAGATGTCTAGAATTCGGTGAGAAGTATGACATATGAGTTAGGTAACTTGAACAATGATCGGGATCAAGAAGAACTCCGTCATCCCGAATGAGGGCCAAGTCAAAGTCAGCATGGAACTGATGAAGAGAGTAACTTTTCGGGTCAACTAAACTCTTCACAACTACCATGATTCTCATCAGAATCCCTTGGTGACATTGGAAAACAAAATTCTGGTGAAGGTAATGCGACTTGGAAAAGATGATCAAGCCGAAAAGTGAGAAAATGATTCATCAATCATTTTGAAAGTGAAAGCTTGACATCCAAACAAAACCTTCAGTCAGAGACAAAGCACAGAATTTGAATCCGTCAAGACAAGATCATCAAGAAAAGAAACATGGTAAGAGGTGATTCCGAAGCCAGGACATTAGCTAAATCAACACCAGTTAATACCAGCTTCCCTCAATCGGTAGGAGATAATCTTCCAACACATGACTGTATTTTTAAGAACGCAATCACTGTCATTCTTGCAAGTTACCAACAAAGCCCAGCATACAAACCACGGCGATAGACTGACAAAAACAATCTTCTTCCATCATCTTGAAATTCGAATAGAAGGAACATCAATCCGGGAAAACAAGTATACACCTGTCACTCCACTCAAGAAGAAGAGGAATGAATTCAGTGTGCCTTGAAGTTAGGGTTAGGGAGGGAGGTGCGAAGCTAGGGCGACATCGACCTTCCTTCTGGGTTTCGCCAATACCTACTGTCTGAAACTAAAGAGCTCGAATCGGAAAACTGCTGAGGAAAAGGAGTCCTCTGAGGGCAGGGATGGACAGTCTTTATAATTGCAGAGAAGGGATTCAGCTGTGCAGTCACAGCGCAGCCATTGACGTGTCTCAAACACGCGCCGTGCCCACCAGTTATATCCAGTTATATTCACGGCTCCAAACCTAAATAACGCCCGCGCCCGAGTTCGAGACTCAGCTAGCTGAGCATGCCCACTGAGATCCCTAGCCCACTCAATCGGAGTGCCGGCAAGACGGGCTCGCTGGCGCCTGCTCCTCCTGAGAGTCCAAGTTCCAATGATTCTCTCACCAAAACCAATTATTCCTGTCCAACAAAGCACGACTCAGACAAGCTGACAAGAGGCCTCAACTGGCCTGCATGTTCTTAAATCAGAAAAAGACCTGGACCACCATCACATTCTCAACCCTCAATGGACGAAAATGTGAATAACTTTTCCCAAATGGCTCAACTCATGAAGACTTCTGAAAGTCGCATGCATGGCTTCCATTAAATGATTAATTGACTCCAAACCTGCTCAGCCGCAAAGGACCTGTGAAGTAACATCTTCCGAGCCAAATAACGCAATCACGACAACACATGCAAAGTCTCCATTCCAGAAGGATCCTCTTGTGCTACACCAGTCTTTGAATCCGGAATACTTGCCGCTAAAATTTGATTGCTCCGATTTCATGATATGGAAACAAATATTAAACAATAACCTTGGCTATGTTTTAAAAACCAACAGCTTCTTGGATTTTTCACTCAACTTTACTAGGGAAAGTGAGGATGATGAAACCACAATCGTCCTTTTATTAAAATTGACACTCACTTCTAGTCTTTGCATAGTTCTGAATGAATACAAACAACAAAAAAATTTGTATGCAGCTATCTGTACACCATGCCAACAAGCTGATGGGCGCCATGAGTTGGAATTAACCAATCTACTTAAGATTTTCTATTGTGAAAAACAACACCCCAACTCCAATGTTGTTAATCAAATACCAAAGCATTGTGTCATGGGAATGCGTAAAAAGAATTTTTTTTATCATGGAAAAAGTATAGACATAAGATTAAAATAAGATATAAATAAAAAGTGAAAAAGGTTAAAAAGATAATCAGGGATAATAAGGAAAGATAGAAATTAGCAAAAATTACGAGATAAAAAGTTAGTAGAAAACAAATAAAAGATATCTCACAAAGTTTTGGAAAAAGCGGAGAAAACAAAATAGAAACAAACCAAGCACACTAGAAAAAAAACAAAACATAGAAGTTGTACAAATTATATTTAAGCAAAAATATTTCCATCCAATTTTGTTTCTCTATTGAGTCAATAATTGTCATTATCTAGTATATTATTGTTGTTTAGTTTTACAAAACATCTTTTTTTTTATCTTTTGCAATCTAATTAAGATAGGTTATAAATTCAATAAGTCAAAAAGCAAAAAATTCTGACACATTAATTCTGAATGCACCCAACAAAATATCAGAACTGAAGAATGATTGAGTCAAATCTTACAATCCCAAAATCATTTGACAAGAATTATTTTTGTGATAAACTTAAACTTTGCGTGAAAAATACACCAAACATTCTACTGTGGAGTTTATATATGTGTAGGAGTGGTATGGCAAAGTTGGGGTGCACCATGGGAAAAATGGGGGATCCAGCTGCCCAGTGAAATCAAATCACTGATAGGGTACAAAATATTTTCCTCAAATGTTTCTTGGTGGGTCAAATTATGGGCACATTGGTCACAATGTAAAAAACTTGGTTTCCTCTGACATCTTACTAAGGTTCTTCTTGGTGGGACCAAGTATGGTCACATGTGTCACAATTTCAGAAAGCTTATTTCCTCCAACATTAACTTAAAATGTTTCTTTTCCGGGTCAAGTGTGCCTACATGGGTCACAATGTCAAAAAATCAGTTTCTGTGATCATCCACCATAATATAAAATTAATTTCCTCCATCATTATCCAGAATTTAGAATCAAATTCCTCACAAAATATTATAAAAGTCACTGGGAAATTGCTATGTTTTCATAATAGGTGGGCATTCATGATTTTCTTAAAAGTCATTTATATTTTATTCTATTTAAAATCCTGAAAACAATTTTATAGCATGTGCAACAGTGGAGGTATCCACTTAATCATATGTACCAGCAAAGAATATCACATGAATTTCATTCATATTTCACAAAAATTTCCTGGAAATATCAGTTGAACAATATTGGCATTTCACAAAATTTATCATCAGAGTTAAAAATAATTCCAACCATAAAAATAATATTTGGAAAATAAAACATAAATAATAATAGAATATTTACAAATCAATTCAATGGAGTTCAATTTCATAAATTTGTAGTCAGAAAAATAAGATAGATACATTTTTATCAATAAAAATAAACCATTATTCTGATCATATGTCAGTGCACAATGACAGTCTATATCTTCACATGTAATAATATCTACTTCATGTGTGGTGTGTGCTTGGTGTATATTTAAGTGTGTCCAATTTTCCATGAAGCCCATGTTTATTTCAAATTGATTCAAAAGAATAAGATAATTGGTGATTTTCGAAAAAGGATCATTGACTGTAAAGATATCTATGATCTTGCCAAATTTTGTGATATGATCTCTATGGTAAAAGATAATACTATTTCCAGTATTTTTTTTATGAGTAGTGAATATTTTGTTTTTCCAATAAACAATTTTGTGAGAACTCCACCATGGGGAAAGAGTGTAATGTTTAGAATCCTGCACACCTACTGTTTGGCTACAATGGAGCCAATTGATCATGGGATTTTCTATCCTTAAATCTAAGAATCTATTGTAAATTTGTTGCTCTGCCCTGAATTTATTTCCTTGAGAATGATTGATATTTTATTTTTTCTGATCTAGGAGATTAGATAAATGCTTTAATTCAGGGGGGCACCAGGCAATTTAATCAATCCCCTCGGATTGGAAATTCTAAAACTTTTTCTGAGAATAGTGACCGGAATTTGATCTGAAAGGAGATTTGAAATGAGATTTCTGGTGGAGGTACAATATGAAAAAAAAAAAAAAAAAAAATAAAAAACTTACCA
>KN361796.1:535-11394 GCA_000785685.1 Uromyces viciae-fabae
CTGATGTTAATGTAGATGAAATTATTGAACAGAACACGCCACAAAATGAATTAAACTTAGCTCCACGTGATATTTCTTCAAAAATAAAAACTAGCAATATTTTAAGCAGTGATACAAGAGGAAACCCAATTAATATCAATCTTGTAGAATCTCATTTTTGTGAACCAAAATATTATCATGAAGCAATGAATTCACGTGAATCAGATAAATGGCTAGAAGCAATTAACAAAGAATTAAAGAACATGGAAGAACATGAAGTCTGGGACGTGATTGAGAATGAAAATGAGAATAAATTAATTAATTGTACATGGGTATTTAAGATTAAAAAAGATTCTGAGAATGAACCAATAGAATATAAAGCTAGATTGTGCGTGCAAGGATTCAGACAAATTGAAGGTCAAGACTATTATACAACTTTTGCGCCAACTGGCAAGCTGACTTCTAACAAAGAATTGAAGAACATGGAAGAACATGAAGTCTGGGACGTGATTGAGAATGAAAATGAGAATAAATTAATTAATTGTACATGGGTATTTAAGATTAAAAAAGATTCTGAGAATGAACCAATAGAATATAAAGCTAGATTGTGCGTGCAAGGATTCAGACAAATTGAAGGTCAAGATTATTATACAACTTTCGCGCCAACTGGCAAGCTGACTTCTCTGAGAATGCTGATGTGCTATGCTCTTGATAATGATTTATTATTTCATCAAATTGACATCAAGAGTGCCTTTTTAAATGCCCCACTAGATGAAGAAATTTTTCTACGTCCTCCACCTGGTGTTCATGTCAAAGAAAATCAAATTTTGAAGCTAAAGAAAGCTATGTATGGACTCAAGCAGGCTCCTCAAGCGTGGCACAAAGCTCTTTCTCAATGGCTTTTTTCAATTGGTTTTCATAGATGTGACGCTGAAATTTGTGTTTTCTGGAGAAAAGGAACTTTTCTGTACTTACATGTTGATGACATAGCTATTTTTTCCAAAAATCCTGAAGAATTCAAAAATGAAGTGAAACAAAAGTTCAAGATCAAAGATTTCCTCCACCTGGTTTTCATGTCAAAGAAAATCAAATTTTGAAGCTAAAGAAAGCTATGTATGGACTCAAGCAGGCTCCTCAAGCGTGGCACAAAGCTCTTTCACAATGGCTCTTTTCAATTGGTTTTCATAGATGTGACGCTGAAATGTGTGTTTTCTGGAGAAAAGGAACTTTTCTGTACTTACATGTTGATGACATAGCTATTTTTTCCAAAAATCCTGAAGAATTCAAAAATGAAGTGAAACAAAAGTTCAAGATCAAAGATTTAGGCGTAGCAAAATTCTTATTGGGAATGAAAATCACACAGCAAAATGACTCAATTTTGATTACTCAAGAAAACTATATTGACAACATGCTAATGAGCTTTAATTTTGAAAATTTGCATCCTAGAAAAACGCCTTCAAATCCTAAAGGAAAATTAATTAAAGCTAGCAAAGAACAAAGAGAAGAATTTGAAAAACTAGAAATCAATCGCTTTAAATTTTCTTAGTGTCACGTCTAGGCCAGATATCACGCATGCAGTCAATACTCTATCTCAATTTTTAATTAATCCTGGAATAAATCATTATGAAGCAGCAAAACAAATCTTTCAATACTTAAAAGGAACAAAATCAATAGGAATTAAACTTAGAAGAAATAAAAATGTATCAAATTCTCTTTTAGCTTATGCAGACGCTGATTGGGCCAATTGCCCTGATTTCAGTAGATCTACTTCTGGCTGTGTTGTGTTATTTAATGATAATGTTATTTCTTGGCGCTCTAAAAAACAACCAACAATATCCTTGTCATCCACAGAAGCTGAATATAAATCAATTTGTGACGCAACTAAAGAAATCATGTGGATTAAAATTTTTCTTAACAAAGTTCTTAATTTAAGATTCAAACAGCCTACCACAATTTTTGAAGACAATCAAG
The DNA here is from genome assembly GCA_000785685.1 of Uromyces viciae-fabae. NCBI lineage: Eukaryota > Fungi > Basidiomycota > Pucciniomycetes > Pucciniales > Pucciniaceae > Uromyces > Uromyces viciae-fabae. The sequence goes on from KN361796.1 coordinate 2,486, forward strand.
GCGCAATTGATCTAGCAAATAATCCGACCAATCACAATAATTTTAAAACTAAACACATGGCGCTCAAATTCCACTTTATTAGAAATGAAATTAACTTGAAGAAGATTGAACTCAAATATGTCAAGACCACAATGAATTTAGCTGATTTTCTCACAAAACCTGTAGGCAAGACGTCCATTTCTAGGGCTTTACAGGCTATCAATGGCTAATCTGCTTCATGGTCTGGCGCCTTGAAGCATGGGGGTGTGTTAACATAGCAATTTTCAAACATAGCATTTTTTTCTAAAGTTCCAAAAGCCAGGGGGCTTGTCAAGTTTTTTTTCTGGGTCTGAACACATATCAAAATTTTTTTTTCATACTTAGTTTTTTTTTCTTATCTTATATTTCTGATTCAAGAACAATCATAAGAAGACTCAGTAAGCTGAAATTGAAGACTTTGGTATTTATTTCAACTTAATTAAAACAACTCAAAACAAAATTAAAACTCATCAAACAAAATTTTCCTCAGTCTTTTTCAGATATTTTATTTTAGAAATTTCAAGTTGGAAAATATTCTAAATCAACAATTCAGATCATCTTTGGTATTTTATTTTATTTTTTATTTTTATTTTTTATTTTATTTTATTATTATCATTATCATTTTATCTTATCTATTTTTATTTCAAATCACTCACACTCAACTTATTTTATTAGTTTACTTTAATCATTCAGTTAGAGCATTCCACCTAGTTTTTTTTATTAATAGGAACTTGTCCTTTTAAGGTTTTCATATTTCTCTTATCTTTCTTCTTCTCATTCTTTATTTTTATCAATTATCATTATTTCATTTTTTGTTCTTTTGTTCTGATTGAAATATTATGTTTTAAGTCCTAAAATGATTAACTTTTTTTCTCTTTTCTTTTTCTTTTTCTTTTTTCTTTTTTCTTTTTTCTTTTTTATTTTTATTTTTTTCTTTTATTTTTTTATTTTTTATTTTTTATTTTTTCTTTATTGTTCTTTCTTTTTTCTTGATTGTTTTTTTTCATTCCCTTTTTCTTTTTCTTTTTCATTCCCTTTTTTCTTTTTTCTTTTTTTTAATTTTTAATTTTTTCATTTTTTTATTTATTTTTTTTTGATATTTTGTTTTTTTTTTGGGCAGAAACCCCCGTGTATAACAATTTCAGCCAGAAATTGTTGTATACGGTGTGAGACTCCAAAAGAGGCTAGAGAATTCAAGCCCTAATGGCAGAATATAGAAAGGTAAGGATGAGTGTAAACTCTGCCTTTCTTGATGACAGGTATTGATAGAATGGTTTTGTCTGAAGATGAACAGGGAGCAAGGCTAAACCTGGTTGATGGTTTATATAATGATTGAGTATTTTATTTCTGAGTTACAGTATGTAGGTGTTTAGTATTTTTCTCTATTTATTATTTTTCTAGTATGTGTATGAGTGGATGATATATGTGAGATATATTATGAGTGGATAGATTGGTTATTGGGTTGATTGGTTCATTGGTGGGGGGGAAAACAAGCTGGAGAGAGCTCCTTATATAAAAAAATATGAGGGATTTTAGCTCCAGGGGAAAGCACAACTGCCCTGCAAAAATGGGTGCACAGACCTGCACAGACCTATGATGTCATGGTGCACTGACCTATGATGTCATGCGCACAGACACTATGTAAATACAACATCACCTGATTGGTGCACAGATATTTTTATGGGTTTAAGAAGCACATGACCTGAGCACAGACATTATTTGAAAGTAAAATATCACAGATAGGGGAAAGGTATACTGTCACACAAATTCCCCAGTGAGACTTATATTCCTCCATGCGACATAGAGGTATGGGCTTGCTGGGTGACTAGGGTTTATTTTGGCCCTAGAATTCATTTTTGAGGTTTATTTGAGTGTATTCCTTGTCCTTCAGTCTTGAATTCATTGTTTCATGTCTTGATTCTGATTTATATTGTGCCTTTATATGTATAAAACTATTTTGGATATTATATTTTTGACTGTATCATTGATTTATAATTGAATGTTGAAAGCCTTCCATGAATAATATTAAAACTTTGAATATTTTTGACTTGTTTATCATAATATTTACCACATCCTCCCCCAACTTATTGTCTGTCCCCAGACAATTTCAATCAGAGCTTAATGATTCTAAATTCAATAAAAAATTTGACTTGATTGCAACGGTAGTTTTGGGGGGGGGGAACTATTTTATATGACAATTTCTGGCTGAAATTGTCGTATACGGGGGTTTCTCCCACGCCGATGTCGTATACGACATGGCGCGGCCCCGAGATGTCGTATACAACAATTCGGGGGGCCCCGATATCGTACACAATAGTCTATACGATAGACTATTGTGGTTTTAACGTGGCCCAAGTTTTAATTTTAATAACAGGAAAAACTGCAGAAAAGAATGCAGACAAGGCAAAAAGGGATTTTTCTAGACTTGGAATGGTTCAGAATAAGAAATGAGAAACAAACCAATGAGTTTTATTTCTTCTACAATAAAGAGTATTTGAGAGAAGAAAAAACAATAAGACCCCTGGACAAATCCCAGGGAGGTTTAATATGGTTTAAAAATAAGTAATTTTAGACAAGAAAAGAATAAAAAGTAAAAATGAATTAAGATATATTTTTACTAAGACTAGTGTCATCAGAAGCTCATGTGAAAGTTCTGATGACATGAAACTACAGCTATAAGATAATAAAAAGAATAGAAAAATACCACAGTTCAAGAAGGAGTGTTAATTCTTCTTGATTAATCCAAACAAAGTAAAAAAGAAAATACAATTTGATTTAAAGGTTGATAAAAGGGGAACATGCTGTTATGAGGCACTATTTAGACTCAATTTACCTTGCTTTTATTATACTCATGTAGTCTAATTTAGATGTTTTATAAGAAAATTTAAATAAAAAGAAAAAAGATAAAATGAATAAAAAGTACTTTGATATCAGTTAAGTAAAGAAATGAGGAAATTTCAACAATAAATGAAAGATAAAATGAATAAAAAGTACTTTGATATCAGTTAAGTAAAGAAATGAGGAAATTTCAACAATAAATGAATGCAAATTAAAAACGTGGCAAAGGATTGATTTTCTTGGAAAAGAGAATTTTGGGAAACAGTAAAATTAGCCATGATGAGCAAAAAATAATTGTGGCTCATTCTGCTTCTTGATTGGAGGGTTGGTATTGATTCAAGAGTCTTCAAAATGTGGATTTTGAAGGTCTTGTCCATTTTCAATGACAAGGTCTAGATCGAGGAGGGAGAGGCTGATGTTATCAGAGGGAGAGTTGATGAGGATGGGAATTGATGAGATACAAGAATGTTATTTAGGGGGCACTGGAAAAATGTGCTCAATTGTCATACAAGTATGGAAGGTTCCATAGTTGTATAAATTAAGTATTTTGCTTATGGAAAACAGAGCAACATACTTGTTGTCAGCATCTGAGACTATTGACATAGTCCAGAGAAGCTGCAAATATAATTTATTCTATTTTATGATTATTTTCTATTAATTAATTTCATTTATTATGATATCAGTAATAAAGAGGGGATTAAAAATTGTGTCCTAGTATAGAAGTTAAAGCTCAGCCTTAAAAAAACATTCTATCCTAGAGACCCAGGTTCAACTCCCCCATGTATCATATAAATATTTTTATTATTTTTGATAAATATTATAATTTGTAAATGGAAAATAATATTCCATTTATACTTAAAATTTAACTTCAATTCATCTCCCTAAATGGCAGATTCTTTAATTTAAGTGAAAAAATTATCAAGGTAAATTCTATTTACCTTTATAATTTTAATCAAGCTGAAACAAGAAATGACATCATTTTTTCAACACATGAAAAATGATTTCATATCAAGAATTCTGAAAAGAATCCAAGAACATCTGAAAAAAGGGCAGAGTAATGAGATATTAGTATAAATACCCCTCATACTCCTACCAAAAATACTCAGAAATAATTTAAATATAGAAAAAATATATAATACTAAGTCAATAATAAAACAAGGTAAACCCCTTCTCTGACTAAGCAGTAACTTCTATTCTATAATTTATAGCTCCCCTACACGGCTGGATTCCCCTCTTGGTGTCATATAGAGGGCTGGGCCGTTAATTCTTGATAATCCTTTCAATTGACTCCACAAGTGTTCTTGTGAAGCTATTTACTGGACAGCCATAGCTAGATTGGTTGGGAATACTCCCATCTACCTCCCCTGCTGAAAATAGGGGCTCCCCAGTCTGATAGGCTTATCAGGCATTGGGTGAAGACATTCCCCGTGAGGAATAAGCACTGCTTAATTATTTTACAATAATTAAGTATCCTAAAAATAAATATAATAAATTATTATTATATTTTTACTCTGTGTATAGTGTACCACGGCCTGTTAGGGAAATAGAGGTACACTATTGTGTTCCAAGAACATCACACTTGGGGGTCTGGCCGGGAAATATTAATTCCCAGGAAAACCAACCTTCTTAAAAAATCTATAACTTCTTTATTACCTTTAACCTACGGAAAAAAAATTTATTCATAGCTTAATAACATAATAAACAATCTCTTAATAATTTTTGAGAAAATTATTTTGCTTTGTTTAAAAGTTATAGCTTAAATAGTTATAAAAATCACAAGTCACTTAAAATCTCTTATAAAAATTATTTTTTTATAAAAATAAACTTGATCAATCGTTTTCTCTACTCAAAACAATAAAACTGGTATATTTTATTTTTGTTTTTTGTTTTTGTAGCCTCAAGTTGAAGAAATTTGACTTTCGTGGTCAAAATCCGAATTTTTCTTAAATTTTTTAATTACTCAATAACTAAAAGGTTATTTACTCTGAAAATTTTAATAAAAGAACAGTAAGCCTTAGCAATACTTCTGTTAAACATTTTAGCATTGTGCTAAAATTAAAATCATTTTTTTATCATTTTTTTGAAAGTGTCTTCAAGACAAACTAGCATTGACCAATTTTTTGGTGATAAACAAGTACAAATAAACGCTAGACCTCGTTCCGTATCAGTTGGGGCAAATAACCCCAACACAGGACAAATCTTAGGTCTATCCTATTTTATTAATAGTCCGTCAGTCCATAGCTCGGCTACAGATCTTAATTCTCCAGCAGGAAGAATTAGACTTCCGGGTAAATTGTTCTTTTTAATTTTTTTTTTTTAAAAAAAAGAGAGAGGAAAAAGGAATATAGAATATTAATATTTTAAATCCTCCATGTCTAATAGTCAAAGAGAATACAGAGAAGGAAGAGATTCTTCCCCCCACCGTGGAGAGATCCACCAAGAATCGGTTGGAATCCATCCGAGTCCTGGCGGAGAGTCATCGCCTCAACTGGGAAGAATACCAGGCGGCTTCTTCCCAGATGGACAACAAACTCCAGCGGGTCTTTTGAACCCAAGCCTTAGCAACGCATCAAGGGCTTCTCAAGTTGATTGGACTCGAATCCCTCTTGATGATAACGGAGGGATGGGACGCAATGAAAGAGAACCAGCGTCGTCTGGCATCCCTCGGGATAAAGATAAGAAAGGCTCTTCCAAAATCCCCCGTGATAGTCGAGGAAGATTCCAACCTTGAGATGGGGGAGGCAAATCCGTCTCAAAAGGCTCCAAGGCCTCTTCCGAAGAAGCCAATGTCTCACAAAAAGAAAACAAGTCAGCCTCCCAAGGCTACAACCTTGAAAGTGACCCAAAACAAGTCTATTTGAGAGGACCAATCCCGGTTCCGTCCTTACAGAAAGAAGACGGAACGGGATCTTTGTATGGCCGAGTTGATGAGGAATTTGAGAACTCTTCAACAAGGCTATCAGCATGTGTACAATGCACGCCGAGAGCAAAGAGAGAGACAAAATTTCTTCAGCAAAAATTAACTGAAGGATTACATAATTCTCCGTCTAATCCTTCTTATTTTAAAAATTTGATTCATACAAATTGTGATTTGATTAGACAAGATATAATAGAATTTTGGAGAGATTATGAAGAAAACAATAAAAATGTTTTTGATAAAATAGATAATTTAGAAAATTATTTAGAAGCAATTAAAGAAAAAGTAATATCTTTTGAATCTTATTTTAAAAATGAAAATTATTTGAAACAAGAACATTTTAATATATTTGTTGAGCATTTCCATCAAATAATGGGTACTGAAGAAGCTTCTAAAGAAGGAAGCACTTCTCATAAGTTATTTAAATCAAATAATCAAAGTCTTCATAAAAGACTAGATCAGATTGAAAGGAATGCTAAGGTGCATAAACCAATTAAACACACTTTTTCTGATGTTTTAGAACAATGAAAATTACAAGAGAGTTTAATAGGATCTTTGAGTTTTGAAACTTTAGAGAAGCCAATGCAAGATTTGATTGGCCACAGTTTAAATTTAGAAACAAATATCAATGAAAGAATGAATAGATTTGAAATTAACATTACAAATAAATTAAATGAATTTATCAGTATACTAGAAAATAAATTAGATTCTTTAATATCTTTGTCAACAAATAAACCATTTATAGATGATTCAAAACAAATTAAGACTCCTAATAATAAATTGAAATCTAGAGAAATGGATTCAGAAATTATTTTCAATGATAAACTTAATGTCAGACTCTGTGATGCCAGGGACTGAATACCCTTTAGCTACACAAGCTGCAAGGTTTTGGAAAATAGTCTGGTGACTAGTTTTCACCGTTGGTTTGGTGTTAATTTTATATAAAATTAACAGAGGGGCCAGCTATGCTGGGGTTGTTTAACCCTCTGATTAATTTAGGGGCCAGGAACGGATTCCTGGGGTAGTTTAACCCTTTTAAAGTTGTGATCCAACTTGGATCTGGGGCCTGATAAAATATCAGGGGTGGTTAAACCCAGATTTACCACAAAGTGGTATAAAGAAATGAGGGGTTCTGGGTCAAACCTATTGGCCCAGAGACTTACCTGGATTTGGGTACGGCGCAGAAGAGTTCTGAAGGGGATCTTGGTGTCGTGGTAAGAGGGGAGGGCGCTGTTGGAGTTCTGAAGGGGATCCTAGAGCGCAGGTGAGAGTGGATCTGGTGTCTTTGGTGCTAAAAAGTGACTGTTGTACGTAGTAACTGTGTATCGCTGGATAAAGATGACAATGGGGATTGGAAAGATGGATTGGGGGCCTCCTTATATAATATTTCTAACCCTTGGAGCGTACAGGATAACCTCCAGTTCCTAGGAATTGGGGTTATCACGTTTTGAGCTCTTTTAGCCAAGTTCCTGTATTTTTTATTCAGTACTGGAGGGTCTAGACCAGTAATGGGTATTTTTCCCGTGCTTGGTAACCCCTGAGTTCCTTGGGATTAATCTGGTATCCTTGGGGCATTATTGGTTTGGCCAGGATAAATGGTGGAAGATAACCTGTATTGCTACTAGTGCAATACAGCTGTTTTCTTTTATACCAAGTGTTTGGTCACGCCTTAGGCCTTGTAACTTTATTATTGGTTAGTTCACCGTGTGAAAATGTGTTGATAATTTTTTGAGGTGCTCTGAGATCATTTTGAATGATACAGATACTCCACAAACTTGTGCTATGGCTGTAGTGAGGCTTGGAGACCCTGTGTTTTCCATCTTACCCCATGTTTGGTAAAGCCCTAGGTTATGTAACATACAGGGGCTTTATATTGTAGTTAATTTCATTGTATGTAACATTTAGCTATGTGAATTTCTTGCAATGTAACAAGACATATGTAAATGTCCTGTATTTAGCAGTATTCTTGTTTTGCATTAACTGTATGGTCCTAACTTCTAAACTAAGCACAAATCTGCTATTTTGCATGTATTTCTGACTTAGTCCATGGTATGCTTCATACATATACATATCCATCATATGTATAAACAGTTATTTACATATAAACACGGTTTTAACCTGTCAGCCTATGTGATGCCTAGAGCCAAACTCTACTAGCTACACAAGGTGCAAATAAGTGTATGATGGGATTTTTATTTATATTTAAATCCTTTTTAATAATTTTATATATTTTTGATATTTTCAAAAAAGAATTTTTAAGATAAGGGGCCAGCTGTGCTGGGGTTATTCAAAGCCCTTTCTTTTTGTCAAAGGGACCTATCTGTTCACAGATAGGGGTGTTTTTGAAAAACACTTCAAATCTAACAGGGGCCAGTGTAAAACTGGGGTTATTAAATGCCCTGAGCGTAGGGGCCTGCTATGCAGGGGCGATTTAATGCCCTATTATTAGTTAAGTGCAGAAAATATACTAAAAAAGTACTTACTACTTTTATAGTGGTTAGTATACTTACCACTAACTGTGCTTGGAGAGATTTTGACAAATAGAATAGCTTAAGTTTAGCCTGTTGAGCAGAAACATGGATGAGGTTCAGATTTTATAATGACTAGTTTCACGGATTCCTGGGCGCAGTTGATGAGCTAAGAATATTTATGAATATTAAGTAATGGTTAAAAATGAATGAGGAGGATCAGGACGAAGAGGGAGGTCCTTTTATATCTTTTCAGGCCCTCTTGTGGCGCCCTGATGGTGCTATAAAGTTCTCATGACGTGTAAATGTCATTTTACAGTAAAATGGTGCAATCTTGTGGGCATTGAGTATTTATAACGACTCAATTCTATTGCCTGTCTAATTTATCATTGGAAATACATAAACCAAGGGTTCTTTCTATAATTTTCATGTATTTTTCACGAATGTTCTGACAGAGTTATGATTTTTTGAATCATAAATGTCACTTTTTTATTGAATATAATATTTGAAAATTATTATTTCCATTCAATTTTTATTTCCAATAGTTGTTTCCATTTTTCCTGGGTAGTTCAGTGTGTTTTTTCTTATGGGAAAAATAGATACTTCCACGGGGAGAAGTGTCTAGATACTATTTAGTATTTTTGAATGTGGTGGGAATAGGTTTTTGC